>WJFB01002230.1:0-21117 GCA_009870185.1 Pygmarrhopalites habei
CCTCCCCGAACGGAGCAGTACCTCAATTTTTCAATAGTTCCATTATCATTTCAATTTGTTGTAATATGAAACGTGGTGTATTTTTTCAATTACTTTTAGAACTTTTGTGATTGGGTCGACAAGAGGCTCAAATCTGACCCAGAAAAAGATGGATACTTAGAAGACTTGGAGATATTTATGCATGCAGAAACAATGGAGAAATCCTCAGAGCTCGAAACTAAGTTTTCGAAAAAGTGGCCCCCCATTTTGGTTGCATATTTCTTAAAGCATTTCAAAAATGATTTTTTAACAAGTTCTAGGTGGATTGTGGAAAAATACTCAATGTACAATGAAGTTTCTGGAATTACATCGAACGCGGCCGAGAGCATGAATCGCCTTATTAAGAAAATGTTGAAAAATAGGAGGGTTAAATTTTATCAATTTTCTATGGCCTTCTATTTTTTGTCTGTTTGTAAACCTTCCGAAATATGTAATGGATTTGAAGGAATTGGGGAATTTAATTTGAAATCAGAAGCGGCAAGATATAAGCCCAAATTACAAATTTCATCAAAAGACCAGGACGCCTTCATCCATGATGTCATTGATATCAATCAAATTAGTCATGTCATAATGGAGGGAAAATTTCCACCAAGAAAACAAAAGGAAGCAGAAATGACAAATCCAGTTCGTGATATGCTTCATCTTCGTGGAAATGCTCTCAGATATTTTTCCCGCCGTAAAATTGATTTTCTTCCTAAACGTGGCGTAAATATAGTTTTCGGATTTCAAAATAAACCGTACACTGTAAGTAAAATTTCAATGTCCATGGTTTTTGAATTCAAGAACTTAACCAAAGTGATTGGTCGCTGAATGACTTTAACCTCATTTTCACAGGTGAACTTGGGATTGCAGTCATGTACCTGTCCCCGGAAAAGTAAGATCACATTCATTGATATTACACCTTGAAATTTATCAATATTCATGTGTTATTAATTAATTTTAATTATTACGCAATATTGAGGAACATGTGCCCATCTACAAGCAGTACAATTGGGGAATTCTATCGAACCAACCCCATTCCAGGCTCACCCAAATCAAGTATACAACACAGGAAAGCTATATGAGGATATCCGGAGTAAAAAAACTGGTAAAAAAGGCAAGCCTCTCCTAAGAATTCCCCCAGTTCAACGAGGAAAGGGTAATATACCTGTGATGTGTTTCACAAATCAATTTATATAAGTTAATAGCCTTTAAATCGAATTTCCTATAGTTTTAGAAAAGACACACAGTGAAAATGTCACTGAATCAGATGAAACCAGCGACGAGGGGGAACAATTCCAAATTGGGGATGATAGTGATCAGGAAAGCATTTTCTCCGGTAAATGAATCCAATGATTTAGTGCTGGCTTTAGTAAAAATAAAAAATAACTTTTATATAAGGATTTAATTTTTTTGATTTCAGAAAGTGAGATGTCCGCCATGTTGACAAGTTTTCAAGCACATTCACCTCCCTGCTCACCTGAACGACAATTGTCCTGTCTTCCCACAATTTCAATGGAAAATGTCGACGAAATCAAATTATCGCTTAAAGGACAATCGTTGACCACAAGAGATTTAAAATCCCTTGACCCCAACTTGTCACCTGACTAACTTAATGTAATCATCTCAGCTGACCGTGAAAACAATATCCCGGGTTTTAAAAAATTTATGAAAGGAAATTTATCTGAAAATATCATTTCATCATACCTTAATTTCCTGTGCGACGACAAGATTAACGTTGCAGTTTCACCCGAAGCAATGAACAGATTTGTAATGGACAAAATTCCCCTTTGTAATTTGGACCAGAACAAAGAAAGATACTCCTGGAGAATTGTCGAGAATGTATTTTTACCATACATGGCTGGAAAGTGGCAATGGGTGCTCTTTTTAATTAAGTGCAAGGACAAAAAACTTTATGGTAATTTTACTGTAAAAATTTGTTTAGCTCACTTGATGGATTTGTAATTTTTTACTTAATTGTATTGTTTTTCTTTGTTTGTTTACAGTTTTTGACCCTACAGGATTATACAAGCCAACTGAGGATCTTCAAAATGCATTGGTCAGTCATTTTGATGGTAAAATTCGGCAAGGCGCTTTTCATTGGACTTTTGAGTTTCCAAAATCAGTGACAGCGACAAATGTTTCTACTGCTACGACCGGACTAATGATTTTGCATTTTGCAGAAGCCACAGTTTCTGGACAAAATGATGAATTCAATGATGAAGTGTATCGAGCCAAAATATTGTCTAACCTTATCGGATTTTGCGATCTGATTTCTGACATAAATTTGTGCAAGGTATGCAAAAGTGATAATTTGAAAACTGAGGAAACTCGACGGAACACAAGACAAGTTCATAAAAGTATTCAATGTATCAGATGCCAACGAATTATTCATTTTTATTGTTCTCCTTATCCAGGGGTTTCAGATGGTAACGGCTATATTTGTGGTCGGGATGAACAATATGAATAGATGTTCATCATTTACTGATTGTTGCTGAAAATATATTTGGATGTTTAAATATTATTATAGGGACATAATAATATATTACGTATATCTTATTATAATCAATACTACTTTTTGCTGTTTAAAATAATACATTTTATATAATAATTTACGGATTATTAACTATTACTATTTGCACACACCTGCCAGCTTAACGGCTTGATATAATTTGAACTTTGTTTCCTTCCACAGTTTTGAAATATCTATATAAAGTACTTTGTCAATGAAAAATTTATTCTTGCATTTTTCTGTTACATTATTGGACAAATATGATTTCTGAATTCTTTGAAATTTTTTGCCCCTTAAAATTATTTGTCACTAACTGATTTTCCATAAGTCTGAGGTGGTGGTAGTAGTTGCATAAAATTCACACTTGACGAACATAACAGATCCGCCTTAAATTCGAGGTTTTTTATGAAAATAAAACGAGGTATTTTAAGGCATGGCGGAAAGTTGACCCTTCATAACCTACTGTCGTGTTGAAAATGACACATTTAAGAATTTTGGCAAAGTGGCAGGTTATGACTGAAAGATACTGAGGGTATTTTGTTAATTATATGTGAGGACAATTGGAATAGTGTGTATTGTATCATACAATTTGTATGTGCATACTGTGTATGTGTATTTGTATGTGTAATGTGTGTGTGTATTGTGTGTGTAGTGTATTGGGTATTTATTGTGTGTGTAGTGTATTGGGTATTTATTGTATGTGTAGTGTATTGGGTATTTATTGTTTGTATTGTGTAGTGGGTATTGGGTAGACCACCCAATACCCAATAGCCTATTGTGTTATTTGGTCTTACGGTATGGCCTATTGGGTATTGGGTGGGTATTGGGTATTGGGTAATGTCATTACCGGTGTAAACCCTTACACACACACGTTCAGACAGGAATAGTAGTATGCAGTACGCAGTGTGAAGTCATAGCCCGCCTGTTTATTTTCACTTCCTCTTTCATGACTGGCTTTCTCTCTGTTTACAGTCCATGAAAATATTAGCAAGAAACTCTCTTGAGAGAGAAGTATCCCTTTCTACGAACCGTTCACTAGTCACCGTTTCAAATGATTCTCACCCGGGTATTCTGCGAGTCATAGCACACTATTTTCAAACTTACAATCTGTGGTCATCCTGCGATCTTGTGTACCAATCTATCTGTTGTAATTCCACACACACACACACACACACACACACACACACACACACATTAATCCTATTTAGCGTCAGGCTAACAGTGAAGATTCTTACTTTTAATTGAAAAACAGTGAGCATTTGTTACGTAATACAGACATAATTTCCAAGTTGGAAAAGAACATGAGAAGACGCCATGTGAGTCACATAATGTGGCAATGACAACGGAGAACAATTTCAATTTGGAGCATGGCTAACGGGTTACGGAATGTACGACAGTCTGCCAGGATTGTTTTGTTAATCATAGGATTCATGACTTTAATCACGAGTATCCTTTATGGTGTTCTCATTAGCACTCAATGGGGTGTATTTTGGTTTTATATTTCCATGTTGAGTTTTCTCTTCTATTTCATCATTTTAGCCGGTTGTCATTCTACAGAGGAATCCAATTCTAATTCTATCACGTGAGATTAATTCTACACAACAATGTACCTTTTGAATTATTTTTGAAGTTTACATTGGACATAGGTAAATTTAAGCGGGATTTTTTTAAAAACTGTCCCTGTCTCAATGCCCGAATACTTTCTCCTTTCTCCCTCGCCTTATTTGATTGTACTAAATTAAACTGTGCATTTTCTTAATTTCCACCTCACAGAAGGGATTACACAACCAGGACAGCATTAAGGGTCAATTACTCGAACCCTTCTCAGTACCGGGAACCACTTGTTGCCCCCAGTCACCCGCCTCGAACATCAAACCGACCTTCAGCTCATCGACACAGTTTAAACAATCCCTCGTCTTTCCAAAGCATTGGCACCTCCTCGCCAACTCGTAATATGAATAGAGCAACAATGATTTCTGGTCAAAATCCTCCGTCCTCGACTTCAACGCCATCTCGCGACGGTCGGTTGACGGAACCTCAACGTCAAATGCGGGTAGTTCAGAATCTACTGCCAGGAATAAGAGACGGACTTTCTCAAGTGGTGTCACGTATAGATGAACTCCAATCTCTTTTGTACATCCATGTCAATTCGGATCTCAACCCATCTCGTCCAACAGTGAGTTTACCAAGGATTACTCCAACTGCGTCCACTACACCTAGTCTTAGTTTGCAAACGAATTTATCAACGTTTCCACACCGTTTTAGTCAAGGATGGAGAGGAACGACATTTACGGATCGGAGTTTAGGAGTTCTTCAAGATGGCAGTAACCACTTGAGTGGGGATGTTACTGGAGACAGTTCAATGACCTCGACCCCAATACGAATAGTGAATGAGGTGGATGGTCCACCATCTTATGAAGAATTTCAACCGCCATCTTATGAAGAAGCTGTGGGGTCAGCATTGTTTGTAGATTTTGACCCTGTGTACACTTGAGTGACGACTACATGTGATTTTAGATTGAAATAATTAACCTTTTATGTATACGAATGACGTCATTGAAGACATTTTGTGAATTTTTTGATTTTGGACTTAAATTTTAGCTAAAACTTTTGATGCAAAAATAAACTATTGACCTTTAAATTCAGCTCACAGTTTAAATAAAGCGCGCTAATTGATTTCGTCCCCAATTTGTGACAGTTGAAATTTTAATGTACAAAATTAACAAAAAAAAGTCTAGAGTAACTCGAAAGTTGTGACTCAAATCAATAAATTAACAACAGTTTAAAAATGTAACAAATCAAAAATCCTCTTTCCAACTCTTTCAAAATTCTTCCCTAAATTTTAAATCACATGTAAAACGTTGGACAGTTAAAAATAAAATGGATTACATGAGATTATTCTTGACACGTTTAAACTTGGGTTGTTGACTAAATTGTTCCATGAATTTCCCCGACAAAGTGTTCTCCACTGTCTGAGCTATGAAATTGTAGATTTCGGTCTGTAGTACATTTTCCGGGTGTTTACTTCCAGTTCTTCCAGCTGCTGCTGGTGCGAAGATGGGGATTGGGATGAAAGCAGCCAAGAGAGCAAGTAGGATTGCTAAAAGACCAATAAGTCGAGGTTCTCCGTGTGTTTCTTTTGCCAAATCTGTAAAAATCAAAAGAAAATTTAATTATTTACGTGTCAATGCTGATTTATTATATAACAGTCCAAAGTTTGGACTCCAAATACAAAAGCAACCAAAGTGGAAGCTACAAATTTTCTGTATGGCATTTAAATTATTTGCGAGTTAATTGCCTGTAATTTTTAAAATTCTGGATTTTAACGTATTGCAAATTTTTACCAACCTTTGTTAGAAGGATTTGCAGTTGACACAATGGATTTTGATTTTGCCATTCCATTTTCAGTTTCTTTCCCACTTTTCACCCTGGAATTGACACGGAGGTCCAGTGCAGAACACAGATTGATTCCCACAATTAAAATAATTGTGCACAAAATTAATTTCTGATTCATTTTTTAAAAAAATTGTGTACAAGAAAGTTTGTGCGAAACTTTAACTTTTCTTCTTTTGAAGAGCTGGAACTTTTTTGTCTGGCAGTCGGAAATAATTAACTCCCCAACTTTCTCCGCTACCGCTCTTTTATAGGAAGGAACTTTCACATTTTTTGAAAAGAGAGAGAGAGAAATGATCCTTGAACTCGAAAACATATTTTGAATTGAGAATGGTAGAAATGTCCCAGATTTTGATGGTGACGGAAGGATCCATTTCATTGGGTTATGTCAACATTGGGGGACATACAATGCACGACAGATTGTATTTGGAGCTGCGGTACAATGTGTGTGTATCACTCAGACTGTCTCTACAAAAAGTGGAGAAGATTGGCATTAAAATTCAAGTGCTGGATATTTGTGGAATGGAGTGCAGAGACTTGACTTGATGAGTTGGCTTTTTACAGCGTACAATGTCAATGTCAATAGATTGACTGATTTGCTAATATGTTCGATGAATTAAGAATTTTTGAGTGTTGTGTCAATACTCAGGTATGCGTGGCTGAGTGTTCCGTGAACAATCCAAGTGGATCGATCCACTTAATTCTTAGCTTTTAAAATTTAAATAATTACTCATCAATGTAGGGTTGAACATCCTCAAAAAGGAGACTTGAACTCTGTCTTGGAGTGGAAAATGATGACGTACCTGGAAGTTGAACATCCCCAACTTTCACCTCCTCTCAAGAGCATTGTTTTGTTACCCTTGTAATTGGTATGACCATTTTGTTTTGTTCTGGTGACCCACTTAACCCTTCTATTTTGTACAATAGGAGCAGTATGGAAAGGGATGGTCAAAAAGGAGAGTGAAATCGATTGTTGTAATCAGGGTCCCGTATCTTCCAGGAGAAATGAATTTCTAGTGCACAGTGGGAGAAACAGGAGAAATGGGAGAAACCGGAAGAAATAAAAAGGCATTGAAAAACGTCACAGAAAAGCCACTGAAAAATCACTGAAGATCCCAAATTTTGACTTTTTTGCAATTTTACAAGTTTTGATAAATACTTCTGGACATTTTCAGTAATTTTTTCAGTGCATTTTCATATCTCCTGTTTCTCCCGGTGAACACAGGTCGGAGAAACCGGGTATCTTCAATTTCTCCCACTCCCACTTTCTCCCGAACCCCGAACCCTGGTGTACATAATAAAACATGGGCAGGAGGATGCAGATACTTTTGTAGCCCACGTATTCCTGTACATCTTTAGTCCATTTGTTCGTAATGTATAATGTATAACTCAAAATTTTTGAGTCAAAGAAATATTGGACTGTACATTTATAATTTTAATCCGTTCTTCGAAAAGCTTTTTCAAATTTTTTCCTTGTCTCCTCCGCACACAACTCCTGACTATGTTTTTAAAAATATTACTTGTATCATTTGGTTACCGAATCTACGCGACTGGCAATTCGAACGAAGGTAAACAAACTTTGAAAATTTGAAGCCCTCAAAATTACTCGCGTACGTATTTGATTTCTACGTACTAAAAGAGGGATCCAGTGGACCGAGTGGGAATATAATGTAGCAGGTTGTTAAACTAATTTCCGACAGAGTTTGGTACTCATCAAAATTCCAAATTGTGTGTAAAATTTTTAACGAGAGAGAGAGAGAGAAATGAATTTGATTTGGCATCGAAGAAATACCCGGAGTTGACCCAGAATGACTCTACAATTTTCTTGTGGGCCATGCAAATAAAATAAAGGATGAAATGAAGATGAGATGGAAGAAACACGTTATTGGCAGTATCGCTTTCATCATTGCGACTCTAGTAATTATTTTGTATTACCAACTTGTACTACCTATAGCAAAAGCCAGGAAAATGCCTGAAATTTTTCCCACCGAGTCAGATAATAAAAAAAGTCAGTAGTTAAAAGAACTGCAGAGTAAATGTTTAAAATCTTTTGACATTTCAGTTGGCTGCCATGTTGATTGAATGTGAGTTTCACAACTTTTGTGTCCCAGAAAATTTGAAATCCGGGATTTAAAATCCCTACTTTCATGTTAAGTGTTAATAGTGGACAAAATGTAACATTTTATTTTTATGTGGGGGACTGCCTTGTGTGTTTGTGTCAGTGTTTATGTATGATACATGTGAAGATTTCCTTCACACTGTCCTGGACCGACATGACCTCAACACTTTCATATTGAGTGAACTTTGTCCTGGAGAGGTTGTGCTGACTGGTGGATTTTTCACTGTCCTCATCAGTGGTAGATTTTTTAATGGAGATTGGCTGTTAATTGTGAGTTTCAAATTTCACAAGGAAATTCATTACAAATTGGATTTGATTAAAATTAAGTCATATTTTATGGGAATCAAAATTAACAATTAAGGCACTCAGTTGGCAATTTGTTTTCCATGGTCTCTCCCACACTTTCGCTCTCTTCCAAGTTTTGGGCACGACGGAACCCACAAATGAAGAATTGATCCGAGCATTTGACAATGATTTGAGAGCACAGAATTCAAAAGAAGGGACTCGACTTGTTCTCCCGCCTTGGCTTCAGTACGTCTATGATGAGAGGGTACTTTAATTACTATATTGTGACTTCATTCTTGGGCCAAATCAAAAACAATTAAATCAGAAATTTGGTTTCAGAATTTTTCTTTTTGTGTACTACTATTGTAGAAATGTCGTGGGTTCCTTAATAACACCCTCAAGGACTTGTCACCCGAAGACGATGACTTTATGTACTTTCAAAGTGTGGACTCCACATTGAAACAAATCTCGTGTCCAATGGAAAAGTCATCCAAAAAGAAATCAAAAGGGACTCTGTCGTTGAGTAGACGTCTGGTGGAAATCCATCGTGGTCACGTGGACACTCCCAACGGAGACATCAATGATTTCGAATTGAACTACAAAAAGGGTTTGGGGACGAAAATGAATAATGGTGACAAAGGGGTCCCCTTTGAGAGGAGTGTCATCACTGCTAAAAAGAAATCAGCTGGACAAGTGAGAGCAAAAATAAGTTGTTCTGTTATTGGTGTGTGGATGGATGAATGAGAGGAGGTCTCCACCGGAAGGGAAGCTCAGAGTCAAGTACAGTCAACTTGGGTGGTCCTTCAACGGGAACGAGAGGAATCTCGTAGGCCAAGCTCAAGCTACATATTAAATTTCTTGTCTGGGTGTCTTTCCCATTGAAGGACCACCCAAGTTGACTACTCCCCTTCCAGCTTCTCTTCCCATCCAGACCACCCACGTAGACGTAACACACACACATTCCCCTTTCATTCATCCACACTCCCACACCAACAGTAAAATAGCACGGTCATAATTACGGTAATTAAATTAATACGTTAATTAAATTACCGTCATCAAAAAATGTACAAATTTATGGTTCAATTCCTTGAATATTTCAAAAATTATTTTTGTGTGTTGAACAAAAAGGGCTGCGCTCAAGACATCAGATTAATATACAAAGAATGCTTGGACGTTTGTCTCCGAGATATTGTCATCTCTTTCATCCTGGGTTTCACTGGCATCATTGAATTCCTCTTTGTCCGGCAACATTCAAAAAGGGAAAGGATTGACAATAGCCGAGCAGAGGAGAAAATGGAACAACTGGTAGTTGAACCAGAAGGTGCAAATCAGGAATTATTTAATACTGAGTCCGTCTTGTCAATGAATGGAGAGAAGCAACTGGATAGAAGAACAAATTAGTCAAAATGGGCGTGGGTGGAAAACCGGATAAATATTTTGTTTATTAAATATTATATTAGCGAAAATATTTCCTTCGTCGAACCACAAAATTTCATCGTTGACTTTCTCCATTTGTCCAATGTGAAATTGTCATCCCTCCGTCTAACTTTCTGCATTTCGTTGGCTTGGAAGCAAAGTAGCCTATGTACAGTTGAGCCCTGACGCTGCATTTATGCGTGCTCCTGCTGCAATCTTAGAAGCATCCTGCGCCAGGGTTGAACTGTACATAGGCTACTTTGCTTCCAAGCCAACGATTTACTCCTTGCTAATATTGTCATCTGCATCAAACTCGGATTGGCTAAATTTTTTACCCACGCCATCCTTAATTGTGTAATAGTGGATGCACTTTTCAAAACACAGGCCTTTCTCTACATAAGAAATTCTTATTAAGAATCACCCTTTTGCATTCCGAATTCCGAAGCAATCAAAATTTGTGTGCAAAAATTTAATTTGTGAATGTACCTTCTACCACATTTATTTGACTACTAAAGTGGAGTACTTTGCACAGTGCGGCAATTTCAATGATCATAATGGACAATTAAGTTGATTAATCTTCCTCACGACCCATTGCACATTTCTCTGTCGTTCTCCAGAATGTAGTAAATTCAATTTACCGCTGAATTTTATTTCACAAAAAATTGTTGACAAAAATTATGGATTTAATAAATATTAATGTACAGACTCCTCAATGATCCTCTACGATATCTTCTCACTTTCATCCTTTGCCTAAGATATTTTGAAAAAAGGAACATTTCATCGAGCCTTCCTTTGCAGTGTTGACGATTTTGCACACAGAAAATGACTTTTGAGATTGTACGCACAAAAATTAGCAAATTCTCCACATTTTCTATACTGTTCAAAATCCCTTTTCAACAGTGTTACCTCATAACTCAATTTTGGTTGTTTAGTTTACTCCGATTCCAAAGTCCAAATCCTTTCCTTGATCCAAGAGATTTAAAAGTGACGTCATATTTTCATCCCGTTTCTTTACTGTGTGCTGTCTGGACGGCCTATCCATTCCTGATGCTATTAGACACATTTATCCAAAATGATATAAATGAAGTGACTCAAAGTCATGTCCTCTCCCGCCAAATTGTGTTTGTGTCCACCATGTTCTGTTTCTACTGGAATGGGAGTCTAATTCGTCTAGTTCTGTATCGTCGTGCTGAAGAGTTTTTACACTTTGTGCAAAATGTGGAAGATCTAGAAAGAAAATTGTGCACAATTATTTATGAAAGAAGAAATTGTGCAGATTTTTTCGGAAACAACAAAATGGCATGTACTCTAATTGCTATCGCCTCCGTAATTTTTGCACAAGGTGTATGTATTCGGAAATTGTACCAATTTACTGTAGGAAAACATTTATTTCAAATAAGTAATATTACTAGTTTAGATTTTGTACTACGGGGGCCTCTGAGTCACGTGACGAATTTCCCTGAAGCCATTTTGAATTTGGTTGAAGACTACGCAATTTATTCTTCCTATTGGTTTGCACTCCTCTTCATTGTCTTCTATGCAATTCGGCTGGCTGACCTCCATGATAAGGTTATGTACCAGCTGGTATCGGAATGGCGGGAATTGTCGCAAGGATTTGAACTAATTTTGATGGTGCAGGAAAAAGAGAGAAAGTTAATAAGAGAGGAGGAAATTAGTGGGGACTTACAAAAGTTGATGGAATGTTTTAATGATTATGGAAATTTTGGTGGTTACTTTTCATTCTCAATTGTCTCTGTTGCTTGTTGTAGTTTTGTGAATGTTGGATACTATTTAGCGACAGAGGGAGCTGAAGCAAGGGGTAGAAATTTACATATTGGATTTTGGGCAGTGGCTTTTGGGATTGTGACGACCGTTGGAGATTTTTTGATTAAAAAGGTACGAATTATTCCATTTTTCTAGGATGGGGAAATCCTCCCTTGATTTGCAGTCACATTTGCCAAAATTTGGCTACAAAGTTTTATGGGGAACTAAAACTAAAATAATTGCAATTTAAATTGGGTGCAGATTAAAGAGAATGCAGAGGAATTGGCGAGTGTTGTGGGTCAGGCTGGGCGGAGCCAACACGTAAATGTTTGGACAATTTTAATAGCAAATGTTAACTCCATCCATGGCATTCATGATTTCTAAATTTTACAATTTATTAAGGATAGAAAATATTTTTTGAAAGGTTTCCTTCAAATTTTTTCAGTCTTCTTTGGAGTTGGAGAGAACAAGTAATTGGTTCATTCAATGGAGATGGAGTTTGACAGCCAACAACCTATTTCCAATTGACCATTCAATTATATTTCCTGTAAGTCGTTCGAAATATCATTTTTTGGTAAAATTGAAGGTGGTTCCATTAAAATAGGCAAAAAAGTCAGAAAATGAGTTGGTTATTTTTTTCAGGTGTTGGGAACTACGATGACGACATTCATTTTCATATTCCAACTGACACTGGGGGAGAAGGGGTAAAACTGAAGATTGAAGACTCCAATTCACCCACACCACAGTTTCCAAACTGACAAAAATCTTAACATATTAAAAATTTTGTAATATGACTAAGGCTATGGTTGTACAAGTCACAGACTGTGACACGCAGTCTCTTGGAGCCACTCTTTTCTGAATCTCTCTTTCCTCTCCCATTTGAGTAACTCAAATTGAGTTACACATGGCGGCAGTCTTTTCTTGGACTGCACAACCCAAGTTTGTTATTTAAATTTTGATTATGACTCCATCTCTAAACTGACAACGTGTTAATTGTGATTCACTGAAAAATAAAATCAATTTTCCTCATTCACCTATTAAATAACTTTGTGTGGCATGGGGTCTTCAAAAATCCACAGACAGACGACATTTGTCTTCAAATTTTCTTTCAGATTAAACATGAGTGCACCTTGACAATGACTAGCTAGTGTACCCACGGAATGCGTCATTCAAAAATGTTCATAATTTGATGCAATGAATATTAGAATCATGGGAAGGGATTCTGGAACCACACATAACTTTGAGAACTTTCTAACTCCCATTATACTCTCTACTAGAGAGTCTCTACCCATACAACGCACACAATTAACACAGATTTCGTTTCAACAATAGAAAATTTTGGAACTGTGGCCTTAAGAATAATTATAGAACAATTAAGTTGAGACATTTGAATACAGCAAGCAGAAGCATCTGACTCTGACAAGGAAGAAAATTTGGAGAAAGAAAATCTCACGTGCAACGTTTTAATAATTTTTGTCCTAATCTGTTTTTTTAAAAAAAGTAATTCCTCTCATGTCTCCCAACTTATTTTTTTAGTACCTTTAATCTTTTTGTCAATTGGGGGAAACAATTAGGATGTTTTGAGAGTTTGAGAGAGAACTTGTTAATGAAGTGGAGGAGGAAAAGAAGTTTGTGTGTGTGTCTTCTCCATCCCTGTATTTTCTTTTACGTCTTGTCTTTCAAAACATTGTGATCAGCTTCTTTTGCTCTGTTTTCCCCACGAACTAGAAATTTTAAAGAACGAATTAAAACGGGATCAAATTATTTTGATGAACGATTCCGTTCTGTAATTTAATTTTTTTAAAAATATAAAGAAAGGATATAATTAAAACGTTATGGGACTCAAGTGCAATATTTCTTTAAAGACTTCTTCAATCATCATCGCACTCATCGAAATTGTACGTCTTAACTGTTACTGCATTTTGTCATTGATTTTACCACAAGCTACTACGTATACATACACAGTAATACTGTAACAGTATTTTCCTCGTTTTTTTTCTGAAAAACTAATATTTGTACACAGATAGCAGGAGGAACTATCGGAGTTTTGTGTGCTCTCAACTGGAAAATTTTGTCAGAGACACAACCCGTCGTCTTCTTCTACCATCCACAAAATGGGGAACCACAGAATGTGGTCAATTCCAAAATAACAGGTGCAATTTCATTATTTAAGAATTTTGATTCAAAAATTTGAATTTCATTTTTTTGTTGAATTTGGAGCTACCCAATTTTGTTTTTGACTCACACACATTTTTTAGCTAGTGTGACTTATTGGATTTTATCCCTGGTTGGTTTCATGGCTCTATTTCATCTTCTCCTTGCATCCACTCTACTCCACGCAGTTAGAAAGGTGAGAAGATTTAGTAACGGAAATTGAACCTCTCGATTCGAGGGTCTCGAATGGAGAGTCTCCTTTGATAAAGGAACAATCAATTTAATTGTTTTGTGTGTGTGTGTGTGTGTCGGTGTAGAAATCTGAAAACTCTGGAAAAGCATGGATAGCTCTGAAAGGATTGGGAATAATATTTGCTACATTTTTTGCCATTGCTGCAATGACGACTGATGGGTGGTACACAAAGATTACAACCCTCCTTGACTTGTCATTTCATTTGATTACTGCCTTCTACATCAAAATCATGTACAGTTCCTTGAGTACTTTTGACACTGTTTTGATCAGCAATAAAATTGAAGAATTTTGAAAATCCTTTGTCTCGTTTTCATTTATTATTATTAATTCTTTATTCACGTGTTATAGCCTGCATACCATATAACTCGATTGTCCCACATCTTGCCAAGATGTGTGCCGTCTATCGTCGAAACACACCCACATGTAAAATAGCTGCGCAATAGCGCGCCTTTTTTATTGGTATGGTTGATTGTGTGTGACCGTCAAATTACAAAGCGCAGCAGCTGCGCATTAGCTATAGCCAATTTCATCTGCTGAATTCAAAATATTTGTGCAGTCCTCTCTACTTTAATTTAAAAATTTATTATGAGAGTGCAGGGGAAAAGGACACTTCTTCCTTTTGCGCGGTCGAAGAGTGAATGATACGTGTGCGCAAAATAATGACATGTCTTTTTTTTCTGCACACTTCCATTTAAAGTTTTTCTATGGTAGAAATTACCATTTGACACACATTCTTTAATCAAACATCGTCACATATTTTGAAAGTAAACAAAATTAAATTAATGATTTAAAAAATTAAATTATCCTCCACGTTCTCGCACTTCATTATTTGATTTCCCCATTTCCCGGGACATCCCTCCATTTTCATCTCAAATTTCCCTTTTCTTTCTCTCTTCTCATTAGTAATGAAACATTGAATCAGTTTTTAATCAGCTGGTTCAATTTATTTAAATTTCACTCTCCGACCAGCTACAGTCACTGTAATACAGTGTAACTGGAGTGTGTAACCAAGTAACCATACTATCGTGTGTGTGTGTATGTCGTAACGTCCTCCTCTCTTTTGTTTACACATTGCATAAAAAATTTCAAACCCCCTCCATCCCTATTGTTTAGAACAAACAGAAAACATTTCGTTTCATTTCCAGACAACGTCACTGCAAACCCACACACACACGGCCTAGTAGTGCCTAGTTCTTCTGTTGCTGGTTGAAAGGGAAGTAGGATATATCTATTGTTGTTCCTCACATTATCCTCATTATACTAACCATTATTGAATGTCATTGCACTAGACCTCATTAAAATTAAATTGTGGAGAACGGGCGTCATAGCGCAAAGCACAGGAGAAACCCGCGCCACTGCCTTGCGTTTTGTACGTACGAGATTTTTTCAAACTCAAATGATTCGATTTTCTTCAAAATTTTGAAAAAACATGGACGTGGTCAAAACGTGTGACAGGTCACACAAGAAGCACAAGGTATTTTAAAATACGATTATATTTTCTATTTGCGAATTTCGTACATGACTTTATTTTTTCCTCGTCTTTAAAACTGGAAAAAATTCAAATTGTTCGACCTCCCACTTAATTATTCCAGAGATCCAAGAAATCATCACGTAACCGACACAGGGAAAAGAGGCGTCCCAAATCTAGAGAAGAACAGTCCTCCTCCACGGAAGAGGGTGAGCAAAAGCCAGCGAAGGAAGTTAAAGAAATTGAGGAGGATAAACCGAAAAAAATTAGGCCACCTTGCCCTTCTCCCTCCTCTTCATCCTCCTCATCTGAGGATGAAAGGGGAAAACGTCGGAGGAGGAAACGGAAGCACAGGAGGAGCCCTGAACGTTCGGAATATTCGAGTTCAAGGGAGTATGAGTGTTATGACCGAGGTGACCGGTATGAACGTGAACGCTATGATCGGGATCATTATAGGGATTATCCTGGACCGCCGAGACGTTGGACATCCGGACCACCGACTTTCAGAAATACTTATTATCCAAATTCTCAACATGGACGCTTTCTAGGGTTCCAAAAGGTTTCCGACAAAATTTTCATATTTCTTTAAAGTTTAATGCTACAGTCCCTCACGTTTTTTAAAAATTATTTTCCGTAATAATTTTGAAATCTTTTGGTCTGGCCTGTCTGTGCAATTTATATAATTACAGTCAGATTTGTGGGTGTAATGATTTTGAAAATTGTGTGGTTGACAGTACCGCGTGACCCCCACCCACGTCCTCTACTTCCAATTCTACGGGGAAGGACTGCCATTCGTGACCAGGTCAAGTAAGAAAAGTCATTTGATCTCAGCTCTTCGGGATTATGTCCAGGATTTGGAACCAGCTATCCAACTTCTGGATGTTCAGTATATAAATACTCGTCTCAAATCCGCATGGTTTGTCTACCGTACTTCTTACGAGGCTGGGATGGCAATGAAGAGTATCATTAAGTCACCACTTCCTCACCATTTTATTTACAAGTGTCCGGAGGAGGATTTTACAAGGAGTATCCCTTACAGGGTCAGTCTACTTTTTGTAATTAAACCGTTTCGTGATTAATGTGCAATTTTGAAAATAGAGAAAAAGTAATGTAGTTGTAGCCTGGAGGCCCTTCAGTGGAGATGAATTCCTCTCTACCAATTCTATTGATTTGTAGGTGGATTTTTCCAAGAGGACACGATTTGATTGACATGGTAGTCGAAATTATTTTGAAAAATTCCCGTGCCCTGGGTACTTACTTTTTGATGTCATTTACGTCCGAAAACGAGCTTTTCTACATGCGGAAAGTTCACGTTTCTGACATGTGTCAACAACAATACATATGAATTCGTGACCATCAATGACCAAGGTTCGTAATGCATAATGTAATGACATACTGTGTATGAAGGTCACACTTGTTTTTTAAACGATATGACTTGTTCAATTCAGTTATTATGGTCTAATTCATTAAAGACTTTTATTTAGTAATCATTAATAAGGTCGGATGGTAATCAAAATAGTGTTGCAAATATCAAATTTTGGTGGTGGTTCACCTCACCTCAAGGAGTAATGTTTAAATAAATTCTCATTGGTTTTTAATCGTACCCATAATCTTTATGTTCAGTTGCTTCTACGATAAAGGAAACACACACACACGCATTACCTGTTTTACAAAGATGCTACGTAGGGGAAAACATATATCTTGTCAAATTTGTTTCTACCACCCCCGCCTTTCCCTTTATTACAGTGTTGGCCAATACAGTGGAATTTCTGCATTCTGACGAGAGAGAAAGAGGGATGGGTACAATTTTACGCATTTGCCGTGTATTTGAACCTGATATGAAATGGCTCTTTGCTACAACGATATTTTGAACTCGAATCCCAACACAGACATGTAATCTGGAGAAAAACGACGAAAACAATTGACGACAGAGAAAATAGACTATCCACGGTCACGTGTCT
Organism: Pygmarrhopalites habei; assembly: GCA_009870185.1. Lineage (NCBI taxonomy): Eukaryota > Metazoa > Arthropoda > Collembola > Symphypleona > Arrhopalitidae > Pygmarrhopalites > Pygmarrhopalites habei. The sequence goes on from WJFB01002230.1 coordinate 17,344, forward strand.
CCTCCCAATGATTCAACAGGTAAAAATATACTTACACATATGTATGTACTCTCATTTTATGATTTTCATGGCTATTGCCAGCCGCCGTGACGCCACTTCGTATCACTTCCATCATGAAAAGATTTAATCGTTCTCTGAGATTTCACCAAATTCTTTAGACAGATATCCCCTGTTCAAAAATTTGAATAATTTCAAAAATGATCTCTTCACACCAGAGAAATCCTGGCTTTTTTTCAAAACAATAATTTATTTTAAATACATTTTTCCATCAATCTTTAACAAATAACAAAAAACATGATTCTTTTAACAATCATAACAATAACAATCAACAAAAATCTTTTTTTTTCAAAGTCTTCTCTAATTAAATAAATTCTTTTCATAAAAAAATTGTTCATATCCAGTTCTATAGACAGGTAGGTCATCGTACGGTTCATATGTTAAGTGTCAGTAGGTAAGAGAGAGAAATAAAAGTAAAACAAATGCATATGGTTGTACATCGTCAGTCCACTCGATAAAGTCTCTACATGAGAGAGAGTCAAGGCACTCTCTAGAATTATAATACTTCTACTATTATTTGTATTCGTGTATGTGTGTGTGTCCATTGCCATATGGAATGACATGTCATTTTCTCTGTCTAGTTCGTCCCAAATTCGTCCTTTCCGTCCTTTCGTATGTCATTACAATGTTTTGTCAATTTAAACAAGTCTGAAGGGAACACGGTCTTCCCGCGCTTTCGTCTGTGTCACTCTCTAAGTCACTTAAAGTCAAGTCGTCTTCTTTGTCATTCAGTCACAAAGGAACGTTTTCGCGCGTGCGTGTCCAAAATCAAAGTCAAAGAAAGCCAAATCCAGTTGTCAAGCCGAAAAAACTTTGTCTGTCGTTCAGTCAGGTCGGAATTTGAATTTTGAGCCACGTCCAGGGCGTTCATGTCTGTTTTTTCCTGTAGAAAATGGGTCAAAAAATTAATTTTGAGAAACGTTCTAGAATTTTGAACAAAAATGAATTTGTTTTCCACTCACGGTGTATTTTTTTGGTAATTTTTTTCTCCTCCGAATTTTTTTACTGGTGTTTCTGGTAAGCTTCATACAGTTTGTCGACGGCAGTCAGGACTTTTTGAGCAGTTCCTGCCACGTTGTAAGACCGGGACCACCCACCACCAGAACTGTAGCTACTTCCATCATCTGCTCCCCACCCACTCCCACTCCCTTTACTACTGAGTAGTGGGTAAATAATCCCAGCGAAAGCCAACAAAAGGATGATAGCCCCAACTGCAATGATGAGTCCACTAGTCAAGTCGACAGAGATCCCAGAAGAGACCCAACCATCTCCTCCCTGGTAATGATATTGTTGAGAGTGTCCTGGACCACCACCACCATGACCTCCTCTCGTCGTGTCATCCACAGCTGCAATGGGTGAAGCTGACTTGACTGTCTCATCCCCACTCGTCACGGCTGCCCATAGTAGAACGACTAGGGCCGTGGACACGAGCCACGTAACTTTCGAGTGCAGCATTTAACAAATAAAAATCGAAAAGATTTTTCTCCGTTCTTTAAGCTGGCTTCCTATGAAAAAATACAAAAATTTTCAAAAATTTTGAATAAAAATCACAGCTAATTATTTCTAGTCTTAACAAAATTTATAAATGAAAGAAGTGCCAGTGCGCGAAATGAATGATTTTGAAAACGATCCTGAAATGAAATTCAGAATTCCAATTTGGAGGTGGAAATGAAAAAATTGAGAGAAATTCCGACACATTTTGTAGGGAATTTTTCAGAAAACTTGCGAATTTACGAATTTCGGTGGAAAAATGTGTATAATTGGGCATGAAAATCGTACTAGCTTAAAAGTTTTTGACAATCTTTGTCGAAATTTGAGTAAATTAATAAGAAAATATGGGAAATCGATGTAAAATTGAAAAATTAGGAAAAAGAGGAGCAAATAAATTTGAGGATCGATACCTTTGAGAAACTCGAGTCAACTGACAGGAAAAACAATGTAGGATTGATCTTGGATCATCATCGACTTGTTTTTACGGTTATCTTTACCCCGTAACCCAACCTACACACACACACAACGCGAGGAAAATCGTACCCCTCTCCGTACATGACCAGTCACGACTCTGGGGCCGACCGACTCTCTCCGTCCTATCCGCCTGTGTGTGTGTGTGTGTACGTATGTTGTATGTGATGAAAAGGAAGAGAATCCGGTTTTCATGTTCATCATCGCATCTTCTTCTTTTTGTTTGTTGTTGGTCAACTTCTGGCCACTCTGAATAATTTCAAGAGAGTGTTTTGGCTTCCTATGTGCAAAACATCTCATCTCATCAATACAATAAGCAAATTTTTGTTTCACAAAAAAAAATAATATTCGTGCTCCACATGTGTGTCAAAAGTATCAAAAGGTCTTTCATGTGTGTCTGTGTGTGTGTGTCTGTGCAATGCACCTTGCATTTCAGTCTTTGGCATTGGCCTTGTGGGTGTGGACCTTTGGGCTCTCTTTTGTGTCCATTCCACTTTTTTGCCGGATGATTGTACGATGGCAAAGTTGGAGAGAGAGAGAAGAACAAGGATGAAAGAACGGCAAATCATCAAATTCTACACACACCCACAGAAAGAGAGAAAGAGAGAGAGAAACGGATTCAGCTCAATTTTTTCTAATTAAATGGAATTAAGAATTGACGGAATGTAAGCGTGTCATCACTTCACTCCACATTGAGTGTTCCAATTGAGGTTGCTCAATCTTTTTGGCTTCTGTAGTTTGAGATAAAGAGTCAGGTGTAATTGGAAAGAGGATGCATTGAGAAATCTTATGGAGAGAGAGAGAGAAGAGAGAGGGAGAGAAAGGATGTATGAATATTGAACCACTTTTTTATTTTAAAAAAGTTGAACTTGAAGAGAAAATTTAGTTTCTAGTCAATTAGCTACCATTCTGTGAGTGGTGTAAGGTGTTAAATATGCGTGTGTAGGAAACGTATGATGACAAAGAAAGGGATGGTATGTTTGTAGTAGAAATTGGAGAGAAAAAAGATACAAAGTCAATTATTTCTCATACGTGTTCGAATACTTGCAAATGAAATGATGATTTTAAAAAGATTTTTAAAAAATTTCCACCGCTCAACATGGACACAGAATGTGTGTGTGTGTGTGTGTTGACACTTTACATTTGCATCTGAAAATGGAAGGAATTAAAACAAGTCAGAGGAGATCAAGTTGATAAAGGGCCAAGGGTCAGACAAAACGTCACATGAGAGACAGAGTAGAAAAATTTTTTGTGGTCAGAAAACTTGAAGCGAATTAAACCACGCACCGTATGCATTGGATCATCTAGTCTGACCCTTTTGGTGTCAAGTCCATTTTGACATTCTGTTTTTTTGTGATTCTAAAATGGATGGTTAAATATTCTACAAATTGTCACATTGCATTGTATTCTCTCCAATTAAAATAATAGCTAATAAGTCAGGGTTGTGCATAAATTTAATTTACCTACAATGTTTATGACCATATATGGAAGCACAACTGTGTGTGTGAAACAAAGTTTTTACACTCTCCCTCTCTCTCTCACATGCATTTATGATTTGTATTATTTGTAGCCCACCTCCTCCTCCTCGCCTCGCCCTAGTCGTCATTAGAATTGTTACCTTCGGATTTTCCCTACGAAATTATACGAGGATGCTCAGAATTAATATACCTGATCATGTAATTATTCATCAACTGGATTTTTCATATTTGTTTGGATGAGTGTGACCTGGATTGAAAAGATAATAAAATATTAAAT
>WJFB01002231.1:0-21105 GCA_009870185.1 Pygmarrhopalites habei
CCTACGTATTTCGTATTTTTTACGTATTTTTTCATTTTTTTATCAGAAATGGACAAAGTAAACAAACAACTTAAAATAGAAAGGATGGTCATGATGTTGGACGACACATGTACAACTTTGATATTCAAATTTAAGGGTCCATCACTAAAATGGGTGAGGAAGGTCGTTCACTTTCATGAGACTAACCCTGTAGTAACTGCTATATGTTCTTTGCCTCAGCCCAAACACACAATCGAAAGTGTAAAGCTCCTTTTATTCCAGTTTATTGATGTTTCCCCCTCCCCCTCCAAAGGAAGAAAACATGGAGTCCATCAGCCTCGAATACTTTGAACTGGACCGTGAAAGGAAAAGTCTAATGGAGCAAAAATTCAAGAAAATACTCTCGAGTACAAATCCTAGGTCATTTTACCCGAATCTTCCCCTTCCACGCCAACCCGGACTCTCTGGTCCAATCCTACGGTATCTCCGTGTGTGTGTGTGTGTTGGTAGGAAAAGAGTAATGGAGTGGAATTTAATTTAATTTCCATGATTTCTATTAGCATGTACACGGGCACTAATAAATACTGTCATCCATAAAATTACTCGTTATGAATATTTAACAGGGAACAATAGGGTACACACACACTCTCTCTCTTTCTTACCTACCACTTACACAGGGGGAAATCATAGGCTCCATTTTTTCCCACTTGTCTACTCTTTGGAATTGGAATTTTAAAAAATGATAAACTTTTTTGTCTTCTCAAAGTCTACTGCCACAGAAGGGGAAAAGTGGAAGAGAGAGAGGACGGTGTGTGTCCTAATGACAGTATCTTTCGGTCGACATGACTTGGTCAATAAGGGGTTGTACGCTGTGACCTCCTCTGCCGTGTCGTTGTAGTCAATTTCCGAGCAGGGTCTACCAAAATTCTATACAATTAAGACACAGTTTAGAAAAAGTGTCTCTGGTGAAAATGTTGCCCTTCCAATTGAGCCATTGAAGGACGGTTGGCCTTTGGACTTGAGCGTAGACGGCCTTTAAAAGCCTCATGTATTTTAGACGGTCGTCGGGTGTTAATTTGAAAACAAATTCAGAATAAAGGATAATGTTCAGGGAGGGAGGAGTGTGTGTACCCAAATCATTTCTATTGAGAGACTGTCCGTATTTTCGGCACACACGTCACACACGCCCGTGTACGCACTCTGAGAAGTGTTTATCCAGTGTGTGTGTGTGGAAAAGGACAAAGGATGGATTTCCACCGTCCATCTCCATTTGATTAGCAAGTCAGAAGAGAGAAGAAGAGAAACTGAGATGAAGAGTAGCTCCTCACATTACTTCCTTTGTCCAATTTCCTAGGAGAAGGTTATTCTGTCTTATACGCCGCTATTTGAGACACACACACGCACTCTGTGCCAGAGAGGCCATCATTGAATATCCTATAATACGGCTAATGGTTCCCTATTCCAAGAGTCGACGGAATATTTCCGCACTCGGAAGGGAAGAATGGCCCCGGGCGTCATTCCCGTCTTCACGGTATCCCATTTACATCCAGGGATAAAGTTCCAGTTTCACTCTCCAGTCTCTTCTGGAAATTCGGTGGACCCCCAGATAAAAATAAAGGAGAGAGTCCTTATGGGACCCCTACTCTGTTTTTCTACGTATTACGAGAAATGGAAGATGCCACAGTCCAAAATCCCTTTTACGACCATCTTATTTCTTCCCCCCCCCCCCATCCACATCACATTTCCTCTTCTTTTATGTCTCAGCCACTTTCGGGGCCTTTTTTTATCCGCCTTTAATTAATTTTGTCCTTCATTTTCCACCGCATTCACTTTCTAGTTATATTTAGTTTTACTCATCTTTGCATGCAGATTTTTCAAAAATGTGGACGGGACAGTGTCAAACGTGACTGACCACCTTTCTCCCTTTGTCCTTCGGAGGAGGTCCTTTTGAGGGCGGAAGTAATTTAGTTGTAGTGAATTTGTAAGGGGACGAGGACTTTTGTTGTGTTGTGTTGAGGGAGGAGGACAATGACGGAGGGAGAGGGAGTGTTGATGGACTCTCCCTGTCTTGCCATTGTGTCATGGAAAAAAGAAGACGAGATTGGGATGTGCCCAGCATAATTTCCACGGAGATAAATCAAGGAGGGAAGATTCGTTCCTGCACCTCCTTCTCTCTCTCTCCTGGAGAGTGGGCGATAAGAGTCGGCAAGACGCTGAATCCTGATGCTCTCCGAGAGAACCAAGGAAGTTCCGACGGAAGGAAGGACGGAGGAGGCGGGTATTTTTGTGAGCAAGAGAAAAAGAGAGGGAGGGGAAAAGAATGGAGGAATTTGCATTCACCTTCCATGTACCCTCTCTCCCTCTCCTTCTCAAGATCCATCCTAATGATAATGATGATTATCTATCCCTACTTTCCGCCTATAACCCCCCTCCTACCAGGTCTCCTCTTCGCAAAAGTCTCCTGTTTTCCACTTGGAACGAGACAAGGACAAGCCACTAATGATCGCCCAACACTATCCTCCTCCTCCCTCCTCCTCCTCCGAGGAAACGGAGCAGAGGAAATCATTATTAGAATGATACGCTACAATAAGAATTACATGGAAAAAAGAACATTCTCTTTTCACCCATTTCCAGGAGTAAATTTGAACCGGAGTGCGACAAATCATCACAACTTTTCCGAAAGTCCCATTTGAACACGACATTCTACACTCTTATTTATTGTCCTGATGACACAACGTGAAAAAATCTTTGCACTGTGACGAGAAAAATACTTGAGGAATTTAGAATTTTTTATTTGTGCTTCCTTGGGTCAAATTGTTAAACTTGGACGCCACACAACATTTTACATGGTCAATTCGTGCATAAGTGTTCAAAGTGGGAGTCTTTATCCTAAAATGAAGACAGAAAATGTGAACACGGAAGAAGATTTCAATATTTTTTTGCAAGATTTTCCACCCACTCCCATCATCCTCTTAACTATTTCCCCCACAGCTACTGATTCAGATTTTTTTTGCAAATTTTGCAGTTTCATCCTCCTATTGGAATTCAGTGGGGAAAGTCAAAATCCTTAAGCACACACACACACCCGTCATTTCCGATGGTTGATTGTGTGTATGCAAATACAGGGAGTGGAGGACGTGCTGGGGCTCATTTTGAAGGAATGTCTTGTGTATGCGTGTGTACAGAGGAGGATTATGATGAGAATTTTGAGCACACTCCTCAACTCCTCATTGACTCGAGTGAAAGACAAGACGCTAATTTTAAAATGGACTACCGTGTGGCAATGCCAACGGTGAGTCTCTTATGATCTTCTCAACATGCCAGAAAGTTCTCTCTCCCTTATAATTTGGGATGATGCACGAGTAGACTTCGTCAAACCATTGTCTTCCTCTTCCTCTCTCTCTCTCTCTGTGACAAATGCAATGAGAATATTGGGAATCTCCGACAGTCGAAGAAATGGGAAAGAGACGAGAGGGGGAAAAGGTAGACGGTGTCTGGGACTACTTTCATGTGTCTGCATGAACACTACAACAAATTGTGAGGTCACATGACACGACTGTGCATGCAGTCGGGACGAGAGATGATGTGCATGATGGATATTGGAGCACATGAGCATTTCGTCTTGTGATCCTCTGCGTAAGCTTCCCCACCACACAAAAGCCTTACACACAGTCAGCACAACTCAAGAGAAGCGTCACGTGCCCCCAGTTTTTGAGTCGTCACGAGGAATAAATTATCCCCCAAGTATCCATCGCACTATGTGTCTGATCATACTTTGGAAAGTGAGACCCTCGTCCACACACACATAACCATTCAACAAAGGCCATTCGAATAGCTAATTCCTCAATTATTTCCTCGTTATGGTCCAAACTCTATTCTCAGACACACACATCTCTTTTCCAAATATTCTCAAACTTACCATTTCCCCCTCTCTCTTTCCACCCCCCTCAAAAATATTGTCTATGCCAAGATTAGGCAGGTAAAAAACCCACACAGTCTTCTGATTAGGACCACTTCCATCCATATTTAAAATTGTAGATTGAAGGTGGCCCTCCAGCAACTGCAAGTGTACTGCAAAAATGGAGGATTAAAAATTAAATTTTGACTATCTGAACCACACACACACACAGGAGTACAAAAGACGCCCCATGAACTCTCCCAATAAAAGGAAGGCTTTCACAAAGGACTGGATGAATTATAAAGGACAAAGTTGGATTTGACATTGGACTGTCCGTTCTTTTCCTGGAAGAGACAAGCGATAGTGTATCTCTCCCTCTTTCTCTTGACAATATATCTATTCGTATCTGTACATGGACTAGTTAGTGATGGAAATGTCATGTGTCTCTTGTCTTTTTTCACCCAAACTCCAGAAACCTTTCAAAGGACACACACACACACACACACAAGGAGGAAGCTCATCCTTTCTCCTACCCGCCCGCCCGTAGCCGAAGTGAGACAAGAGAAAGAGGGGGTAGACACACACAAAATCCGGACTATGGGCTATCCATCCATTTACCTGCTCTCCTCGTGTGTGTCACACACACACACTCCCTTGTCCAATCCAGTTAATATTGTCCGAAGGGAGAGGAAACTACAGAGACACCTCGGATCAGTCTTGACCCCCCGAGTACTCGTATTAAAAAATATCTTTCGACTTGGCCCTTGCAGGCCCTAGTTTTGGAGACCCCGGGTCTTGTACAGACAAAACTTTGAGAAGGATGGATCCGCACACTCAGTCCCATCCTTCCAACTGCCTGCCTGACTGACGAGTGTCTTGTGTCTGTTTAAACATGGCTTATTGTTAGCACACACACTTTGTGTGTGTGTGTGGAAAAGGGAAAAGCGTTGAGAGTCACAGTTGAGTGCTGGCGGCTCTTTTTCTTCTTGTGCTCCGTCTAAAAGTCTCTCTCTCTCAAAAATCTATAAACTTTCTATATTTACGTCACACTTACTCCGCCGCCTCGTCCCTCTTCTTCTTCCCCTGTCGTCCTCCTTTTTTCTCCCTCTCTCCATTTTATTCGCTCAACTCGTTCAAATATTCCTCCAGTGGAATCCTAGTCAATGGGCGGAGAGCTCTATTTATGACGGGTGTGTGTGTGTGGAGCTGAGGTCACACACACTACACAAACACATACCGAGAAAGAGATTTTTGACTGTGATCCCTGATTTTCTCCATGAGATGATGATTAAGTGACGACCCCCCTCCCCAGACACCACAGAAGGAGCCGAGGTATTTCTCCACTCTGTACACTACACACACACACACATATTTATAGCTCTCTGGAAATTTTCCATTGCCATTGTCATTAGAGGAGGAGGCAAAGACAATTTGGACACTTTGTGTTCCTCACCAGTCAGTCCTCCTCATGAAATTACGGCAGAGTCGTTACTCCGTTTTTTCCCAAAAATATTTTTAAAACTCTGGAGCACAGACTGACTCTCTCCCTCACTGTGTGTGTCTCTGGATGCGCTGGATCAACCTTGTATTGTATTGAGACTGTACAAGGAATGTGAACCACATTGCTCTCCTCACTTTTCCCAGACCATCCTGACTTACATCAGAGCGACAGTCAAAAGTCCATTTTTTTCCTCCTTCTCTCTCCTCTGTGTGTGTGTGTATCTCTCAAGTCGAGTCAACGATCATCAATGTTCTATGAATCCGGGGTTATGTACGCTACATTCTTCTTGTTCCCCCAGCCACTGAGTGACTGAGTGTGTGTCTCCTGTCGAAAGTTGAGCTTATTTAATGACTTTCTCGACTCCTTGCCCAATTTCAAATGACTCTTTATTCTCTCTCTCCATTTTTTCCCGTGTGTGTGTGACTCCGCCTGTTTTTTCCCTCTCTATGTCTTGGAGTACAAAGAAGGGAGGACTGGAGAGATAAATGAAGATGACTTTGAAGGACTCTGCATGGGGAGAGGATGCAACCAGCCCTTCACTTGTCTGATTTTTCCAGCTCAAACTGTGTGCGTGTGTGTGTGTGAAAAAGTAGAAATGGAAGAGAGAATGGAAGATTCGGCTCATTTAAATTTAGAGCTGATTGTTCCACTCTTTTCTCATTAGCGTCAATAAGTGAAAGGTTGAGACTTGGGGTGTTATGTCGGTAATGGCCTTTTAAATTATTTATTAGCAGTTAGCACGGCCACTAACTTAAATTTATTGACACACAATACACAATCCTCCCTCCTCCTCCTTTTCAGTTTCAAATTTGGACCATCCACACACAAAGGAACTGTTTCTTCCCATCCAAATCTACCAAATCAAAAATGGAGAAATCTCTCCCTGGAATTTTTCACAATTTTGACAAAGGCTCCTCACACACACACACAAAAATAGAACAATCCCTCTCACATAATTTCCCCCAAGAGATGGTCGTCCATTTTTGTGTGTGGAGAAAAATGAGGAGGGAACGCACTCTAATTTAAATGAAAGATGATCCGCAAGAAAGAAAGAAAGGAAATGTTGATGGGAGTCTCATTTGTCCTCTCTTTCTCTGGAAGAGTGATATGAGAGTCATTTAATGACACAATCACCCACACAGAATCCGTATGTTCCCATAATCTACGTCGCATTTAACTCTTTTCTTCCCTCCAGATGAAATCCCTTCATTTCTCATACAATAAGATTTTCCACCCTCAAACTTCAATTCCACATCACAATTTGATTGTACCCGAATAACTCCTACTATTATCATCAGAGAGAGAGTGTGTGTGTGTGGAGCAAAGCGACACTTGTCTCCCTTAGTACACACTGTCTTTTTCGTGTAGGGCATATGCCTGACTGTCATTCAGACTTTGTGGGAATAATTTTTTGTTGAGAAAGTAAAACTTGCTGAAAGTTATGAGCCAAAGGGCAAAGAGGAGAGATATAGAGAGAATGATAGGATTCCATGTGAATAGACTCACACATTTCCATCTCACAGTCGAGCTGATAATCCATTGAATTTCCTTATATTGATTCCAAACACACACACATTTAGGTGTACATATTATATGCAGAGAGAGAGAGAGGTTCCTGATTTGAAATTCGAGACTTTGTCGAATGAGAGAGTGTGTGTGTGTGTGTCTGGTTTTGGAAGGAGGGGGGGGGGGTTGCTCGTGGTGAAGATTAGTGATTGGAGGAATCTACTTAAAGATCCCATAGCCCCTAATGTATTCTTCTAACATTGTTAAAATACACAACACTCTGTGCTGCGTGTGTGATGACTTCGTGTAAGGGCAAGAAGCCAAGGAGCCTCTGAAAAGTAAGGCAAATGTCTACACACACACATTAGAGCTGCGTGAGGTCTTCTCAACTACATGCTGAAGATGTGTGTGTGTGTAGCACATTCTCTCTTCATAACTGGTTAAATGGAAGGCTGGTAATCCTTATAACATTTTAATTTTCATACGCATTTCCCATTGCACAAGATGCTTTGTCTCAGTTCTTGAGGGCAGAGTACTTTCCTACATAATATCCCAACTAATTGTACATAAAGAGCTTCCCCCTCCCCCCAAACACACCACACATACACATCACATGTACCACACTGACTTTTGAGTGAATTAAATGTGTGGAGTGTAGGAGAAGGAGTCAAAAGATAAAGAGTTGAAACATTAAGATTTGTCAAACGACTCGACTTGAGACCAGTCCACGACATTTTACTACGTAACACTCCACCCAATCCCAACCGCCAACTCCTCTCCCTATTATGTAATAAAGTGTGGAATGGGTAGAGCAAAAATAGTGATCAATCAATCAGTGTAATACTATTAATTCCATTTTGAATGGCAAAACATCATTTCATACATTTTGGTCTTCCCTTCATTATTCCACGAAAGTACGCCTCAAAGTCCACTTTATCATAGAATATGCCAAACGCGGGGATCCAGCTCTTCACAACCCGGGCTTCGTATGTCAAGGAGGGAATATGCATGGATACAAATTACTCCTGCTTCTACATCTATACATCCCGCATGACATTTCACGTACAAAATTAAGAGCTCTCCGTACAAATGACAACACATAAATCTACATCCCTCCACTTGTAGTTACAATGTATCCCCACTTTCATGAACACACGGATTATTCTGCTGTACAAAAAATCTATACCTCGACACACACACACACCGTATGTGCATAACATGTGTACGCAGGGAGAGGGGTTGGATTAAATAATTTTTTTGGGGTCTGGACTGGAAGATGCAATGTTATGTCATTGGAATTTTGACTCGAGAGAGAGTTGGACTCTTGAGTGAAATGTACTCCCGTGGAACGTGTGTGTGTGTTGTTGTTATATAGCGACTGCCATATGCTGTGCCTCTCATAAAACAAAAGTTGGTGTCTACTGGACGGGGAGTCATCATAGAAGAATATATATCCGTAGGATTTAATAAAGGAGGAAATATTATTATTATTGCCTTTAATCATCATATTGCGCCTATTTGCTCTCACACACACACAAGGCAAAAGAGAGCCCCACGTTCCTAATAATACACAAGTCTTGCCTCATCTCTCTCAATTATCTCGACTGTCATATTTCTCTCATCCACCATCCACAAACAGACAAAGACGGGAGGGGACACACACGCACTCCCTTCCCCCTCATGTCCAGCACACGCCACTCCACCTCAACCCGACTACATAAATAGAGTAGCAAAAATCGGAAAAATATTTCCCCAACTCACACACACACCCTCTCTCTCTCACTCTCTCACTGGAAATTCCTTCTCCATGCCCATTCCGTGGCTATCAAATTCCAGTGGAGCATAAATATGTCCCTAAAGTGTGTGTGTGTGTAGAGGAGCAGCCATGGCACACTCCAGCAGCTCCGAACCCGTCCCGTATTGATCTGAATGTTTTTCTGCCTTTTCGCCTCCTCCAGCCTTCCAGCTTTCCCTTTGATGGGGGCAGAGAGAAGTGGGGACACAAGACTTTCTCCTGGATTTCCCTTCCCAACTTTTGTCTCCCGCTTTTGGCCAAGGTGAGTCGAGAAAATGGGAGTTATAAGAATTTATCGACGATGGGGATGGAGGATGAAGATTACAGTTGAACGTTACCAACCTTCCAGAAACAAAGAGGAGAAGAGAGAGACAGAGGTCACGAGGGAATTTCCTCTTTTTTCAAAATGTTGAAAGATAGACACACGCTTTTTGGAGTTTCCTCCTATTTTCCAGAGTACAAACGATTGGGAAAATGGAGGGGGAACGATTGCTTGTTCTTCTTGTTTTTGCATGGGCAAAGTCAAAGAAGAGGAGAAAGTGGTTGAGGGAGGAGGGGTGGATCCACAATATGAAACTTTGTCCCGGCACACACACACACTCTCTCTCTCTCTCTCTCTTTTAACTTTGGTGTTGATGATGAGGGGGGAGGAGGGGATTTTCTTAATCTTTTGTCCGCTTTTGTTTGTGAGGAGGACAAAAGGGAGAAAGAGTTAAAAGAGTCTTTTCCATGAAATCCAAATTCGCTTGTTTTCCCAGGGACAGTCCTGGACAGTGTGTGTGTGTGTGTGTGTGTGTGTGTGGGTAGGTGGAGATACATTCTACCCATGCAAAGCCTAACTGATCAATAATCCGCTCAATCCACAAACACTTACATTTTCCATTCTCCCATTTTCTCGGGACGACAGTCAACCTCTGGCTCCACATTCAGGAAAGACTTTAGGACAACGTGTGTGTGTGCCGGACAAAATTATGGATTAATTTTAACGTGGGATTTGAGAGTAAAGTGAGTGAGGCTAAAAATAATTTTTTAGTATGGCTGGCCCCCACTCTTGTTGTACAGTTATAGCAGTTATAGTTGTTGGGGAGTTGGTTTAAATCCTATTTAAATATTAAGTAAACCAGTCGTGGAAAATTAGCAGTGGAATAGTTAGAGAAGGGGAAGGAGTGCGAGTGTTTGGAATAAATTTTTCTACACATTTGTATTTTAGAATTTTAAATGTGGAGGCCATCTCTCTCTCCCTCTCTTCTCTCTCGTCTGTTTGTCTGTAAAATCTAAAATGTGTTTTGTACATTTGTGTGTTTGTGTGGAGGTTGATACGTTGTATGTGTGCCTGTATGCATGTGTTGTGTGTGTGAATGTAATAAGAGGATGGGTTTATCAATGTTTGTTATCTTGGTTTAATTTACAATTTATCTTTGGGGCCGTCTGGCCTCCAGACATTTATTCTCAATCTGAAATCTCTTCCATTCCAATTTGGATCTCACTTGAAAATCCTAGTCGTCGAGTCACACACACACACACACAACTCTCGTCAATACTTGAACCCTTCAACCTAATATGGAACAAATTATCGCCTTGTAAATTATTATTTCGTCAATACATGAGAGAGAGAGTCAACGGTACTAGGATTGAAACCATTCATTCGACTTGGTGAAGGAAAGGGGCATTTGAAATTCTATCTTTGCCACTTCCCCCTCCCCTCTCCCCTCCTCTCTACATTCTCTACATCTACGTCAATGGAAGAAGAAGAAAAAATGTAGGTGAATTTTTATGCTGTGTGCTGGGCACATAAGGTTACTTCCCAACGATCTCATGCATAGAGGAGAAAGAGAATTTTTTCACACAATTTCTCATCTTTATTTGAAGAGGGTGAGGGGGAGAGGCTACTGTCCCTTATCTGACTACACTGATTGTATTGTACACATTGTACGACTGAGGCACGGAGATACCCTCTCAAATCATAAACTATTTTTTGACGACTCGTCTCTCTCAATTCTCCCTGATAAGCCCACATCCCACTGTAAATAAAGGGGAGCAGGGGATGAGCCGGGCAATAATGAAGTTGTTGAAAAGCTTACATATTATAATACTCACTTTTGTACACACACACACACACACACACACTCACTCACTCACTCACTCTGATTATCTTTAGGTAAACTGAAAAGTCCATTTATCAGTTTTGTCCACAAGTCAGAGTCAATCAGGAGGAGGACAGTTGAAACACTCTTCAATGGCCAATGGCCGGCCAATCACCAAGTCATCAATGCCCCGATATCCCACAACATACACAGAGAGACAGAGAGAGTCAAGCCCTTCAGTTTGAGTAGACAAAAAAATGAACAAACAGTCATCCTTCATTAATAGCCAGTTTTGGCTTCTGCGATTCGAAGCAGTGGACTAAAATAATGATTAGTTTTTATGGGAGATACATACAATGGCAATCAACATTATCCAATCAAATTATTATTCATTATCCCCCATATCCATCAATAATATCCAAAATCCTGTCTTTTTAAAAGGCCACCACAACACACACACACTCTGATTACCCACGT
The DNA here is from genome assembly GCA_009870185.1 of Pygmarrhopalites habei. NCBI lineage: Eukaryota > Metazoa > Arthropoda > Collembola > Symphypleona > Arrhopalitidae > Pygmarrhopalites > Pygmarrhopalites habei. The sequence goes on from WJFB01002231.1 coordinate 11,241, forward strand.
AGATTAACCACTACCATTCTGTGTACCCTCCATCAATGATTCAAGCATTAATTGTTGTTGACATTTTTTCCAAGTCATTATTCTAAATGGAGAATGGAAACGTACAAAATATTCCATTCATGGTCAAATGTCAGGGAAATGATCATCCGACCACCTCTCACAACTTTGTTTTCAAAAGGCCAAAGTTCAGCTATCAAAACTCAGAGTAGGATTGCAGATTTCTGAAGAGTGGTGGTCAGGAGTCCAGGTATTAGAGCCAGGATGATATAATCCCGTATCAAAGGAAGATCACTCGACAGAGAGATAAGAGTCCTTCCTATTTTTAGCCCTGAACTTTGGTTTCCACAAATTTTTTTGCAACAAATTTTGTGAGCCAATTGAGACCAACGTCAGAGTCAAGTGGGGAGGGAATGAGATTAGCATAAGCAAGATTTTTTGTTATTTTGACATGAACAATAAAATAGTTTTGAATATTTTCTACTGGCCCAGCTGCCATGTCACCCTCTCTCAAAAAATGGAATGACACTCCCGTCCATCCTTGTCGGGGGACGGAATTGGGACCAAAAATTGAATGGATTGGTCATTCCCAAATCCCATATTGTGCAATCAAGTCCATCGTCCGCCAAATCCAACTGTCACGCTCATCATTCAGTAGCTCTCCTCCCGCCTTTCCCCCTCCACATGCATTTCACTCCCAGAGGAGAGAGAAGAAGAGGATTGGCGGAATTACAATTCACTCGTCCCATCTCTCCTCATATGATTTAAATCGATCATTTCGATTCAAAATCCGTCCGCCCATCCTCATTCTCATCATCTTATTTCACTTTAATAGCCATCCTCCACACACACACATCCCACTGACGCACATTCCCTTTCACACCCTCCGTAAGAGAGTACCCGAATCCCTCCCTTCGGATCCGTCCGGAGTTTAATCAAGTTATGAAACAGTCATTGGCACATTTAAGCAGACTGTCCGAGAGGTCAAAGGAGGCGAGAGAGGGAGAAAATTGATGAAAGACCGTGACTGCCTTCATACACACACACACACTGTCCAGCTACAAATGTATATACGTGTGTAGAGAGAAGGTCTTGGACAATCCCTGGTCATCCATACATAAGGAAGAGAGAGGAGGTCGGTTGTGGGAAAATGAAAAGTGATCCAGGCTATCCATGTGTGCCATGTGTGTGTAGAGAGAGAGAGAGAGAAAGGAAGGAGAAAAGTTGAAGGAGAGGGTAAGAGTGAAGAAAATACTGCGCAAAATGGTCAGTTTTGACTGAATTCAGTGGGATCAAAAGTGTTTTCCGATATTTCTCTCTCTTCTATATTATGTTATGTTCGGTATTCGGGCACCCGGAACTATACCCGGTAACCTTACAATGAATGGGCCCAACCACCGTCATAGCTAGGCACACACGTATACCCTCCCCAATTTTTCTCCACTACACACACATTTACTCTCTCCCTCTCTCTTTCTATGAGACTAAGTAGAGGGAAAATGGGATGAGCATTTGAAATAATACAAGAGGAATATCTGTTCAAGTACTCTCCATTCCCTCTCTCTTCTCTCTAGTGTGTGTGTGTATGTGCATATAGTCGATGAGAGGAGGAATTTATTAAGGACCGTGCAAGTTGATACTTTTTTCTACTTTTACTCCCTTTTATACTCAATCCCATTCTCTCTCTCCCCCTCCGTCTTTCACCATTAACAAAGGCTGTTCGTATTACCCGCTACTCCTCTGGAATCTTTCTCTCCAATGTGTATACTACTTTCTCTCTTTCTCTCTCTCTCCTACACGTACTACCACTACTACTCCACTGTTTTTGGTATATATTGGATGCATCGTGGGCTTGCGAGGACTGGCGAAAAACTTTTTGGGATTCGGGTCGTAGGCGGAAGAAAATCAATAGCTCGGCTCAGACTCCAGCTAGAAAACCCGCACACGGCAGCCGCCGTTCCTTCCCTTCTTCTGCTTGTGCAGTGACTGTAGTACCCAACCAACAGAACCAGATACTCTCACGATTTTGGATAAACAAAAAGTGTCTTTGGTTCTTCCCTCTTGGATCCACACACACACATAGTCAGTCTAGGAGAAGGGAGGGAGGGAGACAAGTGCAATTTTTATTTATCCAAGACACCCACCATAAAAAATATAAAGTTGTAGCCAAACACACACACTCTAAGCCCTTCCAAAAAAGCATCTCAAGGCAATGGGCTCTTTCACTCACTCTTATTCCCTCCATCCAAATTGCCCAAAAAAATATATTCACACATTCACTCAATCCCCTCCATCCTCCTCTTTACTTTCTCACTTTACTTTTTCCTCTCCTTTTTTGTCTGGACGAATTCCCCATTTCCGGACTTTCCCCACTTTTTGTTTTGTCTCTCCCAACTCCTTTCAGGAGAGTTTGTGTGTGTTTACAAAACTCCGTTTTTGGGGGAAATTGTCCAGACTCCGCTTTTCGTGTGTGGAGGAAGAACTACGGCGGGTTTTGATTGAAATGGAATTTTTTGGATAATGGTTTTGAGGGGAGGAATAGAGCAGATGGATAATTGAGTGTGTCAAAGAAATCACAATTCAATTTCTGAACAGTCCATTGCACTTGTCCAGGAGGAGAGATGGACACACACACATGGCTCTTGTTGTTGACCATTGGGATCCAAAATTTCGTCGTCCTGCTCTCCCCCCGAGTGACAATGACAATGATGGACGGGTGAGGAGAGAGTTGACCTCATTCTCAATTCAGGCGTAATTCTAATATTCTGATATGAAGTAGTAAACTATGCAGTATCTCTACTCTACATTATATGGACTGAAAGGCGGACAATGGATGACACGCAGTCCAGTGCATTGTAATAGCGGAGCAAAGAGAGAGAGAGGGGAGATTTGAGAATAGAAGAATTAACTTAAATATTTATGAAACAATTGACTTCCGAGTGGACAGAGACAAAGAGGAGTATTTAAATGGACTCCTCCTAATGATGAATGACTACTTCCTCTCCAAAAAGAGAGCGTTACTCTGTCAGAGTCTTCTCTCTGTTAGGGAAGCTGGGCCATGCCCGGGGGAACGGCATTGGCTCAGGTGTGCACAAAATTGAATTAAAAAAACAAGTTGAAAAAAGTCGAGTGTGCACATTTTACATGTGTAGCCAGAGTTCAGGTCATGTATTCCAAAACAGTCACGTCGTCTCTCGCTCTCTTTACTCTATCCGTGAGGAAAAGTGAGGGACCCTTTTCCCCAACTTTTCGGATATGTTCTTTGCAACGGTGGATTCAAAAGATGGGATCCAGGTCAGAGTCAGAAATGGTTCTTTTTAAAAAAAGATACAGTGAATCCACGGATGGCCTAATCCAGAGTCCCACTTTGTGGTAATCATAATTAATAATTAATCATCCGTATCCCGAATGTGAGGATGTATTCCCAAATCCTCCAGAATGGAATAGAGTCAGACAACCGAAGAGAAGTGCTGAGTTCTTTCTTTCCCTCTCTGGAAACTTTCTATTGAATTGAAAATCCCAAATTCGAAGCTCCAAGAAAAAGGGAACTTGACGTGGGACACTGAACGAAGGAAAGGAGGAGGAAGCCCTTGTCCTCCAGAGGAACCTGGTTTCTGTTCCTACTCAAAATTCGTCTCTCGACTCCTTTCCCCTCCCCTCCCCTTGTACACTTTTCCCTTCTTCCCCCCACTACGACTGTGTAGTATATTGTGAAAATAATAGCCTTGCCAAATTTTGTTCGCTGTCTTGTCATGTCAATAGACATGTGATAATAAATCAAGTATAAAATCTATAACCTGGGATCTCCTATACAAGATAGGAATTTCCCCCACCCACCCTCTCTCTCTCTATCTCCTCCCTGTATCCTTTCCAAATAACACACACACACACATTACTCCACACTACAACGCACACCCAAGGATACGCTTACACCTTGCTGCTCTTCAAGAAAAAACTACATCTTTCCTCCTCCTTTATCATCCTCGTATTTTTCTGAAGGCCAGAGTCTACCAAGAGAAGAAGGGAAGAAGAGAGTAGACGAAAATATTTCTTCTGGGGGGAAAGTCGAGCATGTTTTGACTCGCTCCATTCTATTCGGGAGTGTCTCTCACATACTCTATACAGACACACACAGCCCCTCTTCCTCTATACCATACCATCTAAGTAGAGCAGAAGAAGACAGTCTGAGAGAAACTGGGTTGCTGGAATTTTTTCCTCTTCCTTTCCTCCAGCTCCAGTTCTCTCTTTCACTCTCTTTCATGGAGAATACATAATATTTGAAGGCGGACAGAGAAAAGTTTGGTAGCCCCCACCTCCTCCTCCCTCCCTCCATCCACAATCATGTTGATGGAAACCTCAAGCCGACATTCTATACAGCCTACATACCATCCCATGTAGTGTGTGTCTCTAATAGGACCGACTCCACACACACACACACCACAGGGAGAGAGGACGGTGAGAGCAAGGAGCATCTCCGTACTGGGCGTCTTCTCCATACCAGCCGAAACTTGCCATTCTTCTTTCTCTCGTACGAAAATATGGAGAGCACATGTAGAACGGCTCAATAGAGATACTGGAGAGAGACGGGAGTGGGGCTAGACAAGGAGAAAGCCCGGAAAAAAGTCCAAATCTATTTACCATAGTCGATTTATATAAAAAAAAAGATATACTACACACACACAGTATAACTTGGGAGGGACGGTTGTGTGTGTGTGGATCTTATCCTCCTCCGCCCATTTTGAATACACATGAAAAAGGATTTTTTTTTATCTTCAAACTTTCTCTTTGGAAGGGAAGGCAGGATCCTTTCTCATGGTAAAATGAGAGGAGGAGGGGAAATCAATGAAAATTTCACGATGGATTAGGTCCTGGGAAATTCCAAAACTCCCGCTCCTCCACTCACTCTCCACTCGGTAGAAATCAAGGCTGGGGAGAAGTTTAACTTTTGAGTGGTGAAAGGGGGATACGAGACAGCTTATAAAAATGTTAAATCAGTGAAATGGTAAAGGAACTCCAGTGCATTGCATAATGACTCGGATATTTTGGTCACAATCCATCTTCTCCTCATTTGTAGAGAGAATTGACGCATTCTTTTTCTTCTTTTAAAGGAAAGATGGTCCAAGAAATTAAATGTGGGAAGGTGACATTGTGGATATGGAATTTCCAGCCCTCCTCCTCGACGTACAGTTTGACTTTGGAGAAGGGAGTGTAGCCCGGACGGGGTGGAATGAGGAAAATCCATAATGGTCTACCCAGGACTCCTATTACTATAGCAAGAGGACGAGGGGCTCTGTTGTTATTACCATTCTCTGGTCGCCATAAAACATTGGGAAAAGCTAGAGAGGCTGATGTTCCCAACTCTTGCCTTTCCCTTCGCGTTGGCTGTGACCAAGCTGGAAGGATGTAGACCACGTACAACCCCAGAATAAAACAACGACATGCTCCAGCTCCAGAAAACACAATGTCCAACAACAACAACGGAAAATAATGGGACATAAACCAAGTAGTTTTTACTACATAATTTTTTAACTTTCACACACACTCGGCTGCTTTCTCTTTCTCCCTCCTCCCTTTGCAGCATGGCATGGAGAAAGTGACAGCTCTTGACTATTATTGCTCCGCACCAGAGAGAAAAGGTGGCTTAGGGGAACTGACACAACTTTTTTCTGTTCCCAGCTTCCTCATTTTGGAAATTGTCCTTCAATTTAAAGACTCTCTCTCCATAAAGATGTGTAAAGCTGTGAGGGGAGGAGGACTGGCGCTGAGTGGTGGGGGAAACACACACACTCTCTCTCTTTCTCTCTGAACCACTGCATCGACCTCACACTTCCTTCTCTCCTCTTTTGTGACATGGAAAATCTTTACAGCCCTCCTTTTCTTATTAAAGACTCTTGCCACAGAGGAAGAGGGGAGGAGGGAGCAGCAGCTAGGACTCTTTCACTCCTTGTTCCTCTTCTGGTTGGGCGGAGGAGGAGGGAACCAGAAGAGAGTACTAACTTTTGTCGGATGATCCCATTTTACTACAGTCTCACTCCCCCATTTTGTCATCCCAATGGCACTGGAAAATGGCAAAGTGAGGCAATGCTCAGGATTTGCGATTTACGACTCTCCCCAGTTCTCCCCGTTTTGCATGAGACATTCTCCGAAAAAGAGAGAAAGTGTGTGTGTGTGACCATGCTGCCATGACAGTGGTGGTGGGGCTGACATTGTCAGCCAGCATTTCCCTTTCACGGACAGTAGAAACAGACAGTAGGGCCAACGTTGCACATTCTGCTTTCACTTTTGGCTGAGGCGGGTATGGATATGAGTAGGCGGGTGGGTGGTGGGTGGATTGGCGGGTTCAAAAGGGGAAAATTCAAAAGTTTTTAGAGAGAGAGTGAGTGGAGCATCTTTCTTCTTGGCATTGACTCTCCTCTTCAACTCGTGCTCTCCTCCTCCTCCTGTCCAATTTACTAATTTCCTGGAATTAATGATGATCCTATTAGAGCACTTGCCATTTCCATCCCCTCACCTCCTCCCCCTCCCTAATTGTATTATGTGTCAACTCTCTTTGTCTCTCTACAATTAAAGCGTTACCTACTCACTCACTTTCTCCATGGAACAAGGAGCGGAGCGCTGTTTAATTACACTCTGAAAATCGATCTTCCTTGGGGGTGGAGTGAGGAGGAGGAGGAGGAAGGGGAGGAGGAGGAGGACAAAAAAAATTGTGTACCAGAGAAAAAAATCGTAGTCGTGTACACTGTGAACGCAATTAAGTGGAGCAGTCAAATTAAGCTGTGCACAATTACGGGGGCTGGAACACTTGAGACGGGTGTTTGTTCTCCGAGTTTGGGAGTAAACGGTGGAAAATTGTCACCTCTCCATAATTATGGAACAGACACACACAGACACACATGGAAAAACACACACACACATCGACAAGGCTGGGAGCACAAATCGCTCCAAAGGAAAGTTAGTTCACTTTAATCGTTAATTAATCAGAGGGAGAGGGAGAGAGACGGAGAAAGTAAATATGGGAATAGCGTCCGACTCCCTCCCCTCCGTCCCGTATGTACCCGTAAATCAAACAAAAAGTCCGAACATTGGGAAGGTGAGGATGAGAAAAAGAGAAAGTCCCCCCGATGCCCGCTCACTTTGCCCGACTCGGAGAGAGAGACGTGAGGGCCTCTCCCTCTATGGCTGTGCCCACGGAAATGAGGTTACATATGGCCTAATTCATTATGAATGAAATTCAGACTGTCAAGTGAGGGAGACGGCCCCAAACAAGACCCGACAAAAATAAAAAGGGAGAAAAGGATGAAATGGCCTCACGTCCTTGTCAGCCAGCCTTCTCCTCAACCAAACCTTTTTATATTATTTTCTACCCTCCATTCTGTGTACTGTGCACTGTGCAGTCCTTGTACGAGAGGAGACTTGAGAGCCTCGTCTTGTTCTTGACAGAAAGCTCTTTTCTTCCTTCTGATTTCCTGAGTTTCTCATGAATCTTTGCTTTACTTCCTTTTCAAAGCTTTTCTCCCCCATTCTATACTCCCTATACTTTTTTCCCAATCTATGAACAAAGTTGGTATTTCTACCCACCCAAAAAAGGAGACCCACATACAACGAGGCCGTGGTATGTACAACCCTCTCTCACACACATTTGTACCATCTCTTCGTCCTTACAAACTACACCCCTCTTAACTCATACACACACGCGACTAGAGGAAATCCAGACCTTTTCTATTATATAGGCGAAAATCAATGAAATCGAGTTGACTCTCATTCTTCTTCTTCCCTCTCTCTCTCCTTTTTGCATTTTCACTCTCTCTCTCTCTCCACACACACACACATCTATGGGCTTGTTCGAATGTCACAAGGACATTTTACATGGTCTACATACATCTAAATCCCAATTTTCCACCCGGCTCAGTACTCACACCCCTTCCTTTTGTCTTGTCTTGTCTGCAGAGGTAAAAAACAGCCAATATCTTTCTCTCACTTTCTTAGGCTGCGGCCCACTCTGTGTGTGTGTGTGGAGGCTTAGGCTTAGCAGTTTTCCATGAAAAATTCACAGTCAAGCCATTAGTTTGGTTCCCTTCGCCTCCTCCTAGCCAGCCAGTAGTAGACCCTCCATAATCATGTAAAAAAGTCCTCCTCCGCTTTCTCTTAATTCTTAAAATCTGAGGGGGATCTTAGGCTTAACAGAGAAGCGCGAGAGTTTAAATAATGAACTGGAATCAACTGCTAAATTAATAACTGGGACACGCGCTTGGCTTGTCTTCCCGAGTTTGACGGTAAAACTTGGCCGAGGATGGTCAATAATAATGTCGACAAAGTTGAGGACTAAAAAAGAATTGGACAGGGTCAGAGGGAATGTGCCCAGGGAGACGGTCATAAAAGTAAAGTGAGGAATGTAAAATGTTTGATTTTTTTTGTGATGGCGATCCATACTTTCTACCCGTACTCTTTGTGTGTGTAATAGAGAGAGGCCACAAAAATTGGACCATACATTTCCCTGGGCTCCGCAGTCTGTCTACTTAGTACAACTACCCCATAAATAATACATTCAGCTCCAATTGTCCGTCATTGACCAGTTCGGTGCGTGTGTGTATGTACACAGTCGTATAGGTAGAGAGGTAGTCACTTTGATTCGAATGCACTCTGTGTGTGTGTCTGGTAGGGGTTCCAAAGGTTCTAGAGGAGAAGTGAGGTCCCCTATGGCAAATGTTGTGAATGATGACTGGACAAATTATGGAGGTGGTCAACTCTGTCTCTCTTTTAGTTTCTGATTAGATATTGACATTTTAATTATTGTAATCCTCACTGCAGAAAGGAGTAGACAATAAAAGAGTGGAGTAGTATAAAAGGACAGAAATTTGAGGGGGAGGATGCCTGTAGCCCCCCTTGCGTGTCCTGTCAAACGACAGATAGAGAAAAATGACAAATTAGCATTTTTTCAAGTGGCTTTGCCGTTGCTCCATTCCTCGTCCTCTTACTCTGTTGTGTTGTGTCTGTGCAGGAGCAGAAAACCCAAGATGTATTGTAGGTAGTCAACCATCTGTCACAATAGATAATTTTGAAATTTCAATCTGTACTAATGCTAGGTATCTCTATCTGTGTGTGTGTGTGTGCACATGGGACAAACAAACATTGTCAGAGGGATTTTTTAACCTAATAAATGACAGAATGAGATCGACTTTCATTACTCAATCCAGAGTGGAAAAAACTAGTCTGGAAACTCCTCTCATTCCTCATACCCTCATTTCTCTGAATTTACTCACTTCACAATTTAGAGGCGGAGGGGAGGAAAACTTTTCAACCACATATCTTCACACAATCATTTCATTTTTGATGATGATGACAGTCGAGAATGAAATTAGTCTCATAATTATGAATACTTGAGAAAGAGAAGGGAAAAAGTTGTCAAAAATCAAACAAATTTTATTTTCCATTACTTTTTCCTTCCCCCCAAAAAAAGAATCCATTATTAATGGCTTGTGAAAGGTTTTCCGTGTTGAAACTGTCAAAAGAAACCTGGAGAAGGACCCAACTGTGCAATATCACATTCACACACACGCGTGTCTCCTATTGACTATTGGTACACTGGCTGTGTGTGTGATACACACACACACGTACCGTGACTCAGAGAGTAACTTTCCACAAATGGAATGACCCGAGTTTCGAAATAAATTTTCGATTTTGAATGGAGATTCCCAGGGATAAATGGAGTGCATTGTGGTCGACGGTAGTGTACGTGTAGTTTCATACACATGACATGTATAATTGAATGTTTAACACACACTCCCTCCCTCCCACTCAAACTTGAACTTATTGTCCCTGGCACACACACACTCATACCCTCCCAATAAATTCCAAGTGAGATCCCCGT
>WJFB01002232.1:0-21093 GCA_009870185.1 Pygmarrhopalites habei
TGTCGGTCTGGACTAGGTGGTCTCGAAGTCTGGCCATTCTGATTTGTTGAAAATATTTTTGGACCAACATGATTGGCTAAGACAGTCAGACGATCTGGAGGTCTGGATGCATAAAACATCACATCCATTAGCCTGGCCTTGAAGTCTGCAGACCAGACTGTACAAAAACATCACACCCTTATACTGTTGGTGTAAGACGTTCAGGTTAAGACGTTAAGACAGTTATGCAGTTTAATTATTAAGGTTGAAGCAGTATTATTGTAGTTGTGTAGTTAGAACCACAACTTGAGTATTTCTGTATAACGATGAAGTGTACATAAAGGCATTAATTTCTTTTCAGGTCAATCAAGCAATTGCCTCTGTGGATTTGTTTGGAATAAATTTTTTACGACAAAATGCAGAATTCCTCGCACTCACCCAATTCACAAATACGCAATTTTTGAACATCCTCCTTGAAATGGGAGTGATCAATTCATTCCAGAAGATGGAGTTGATGAGTTGTACAGATCCTTACGAAAGGTCCCTTCAACTCATTGAGAGTATTAAATTCAGGTGATTAAATGAGATCCATGATTTCCTTTAAAAACATTTAGCATTGTACCAGCAACATGACTACAATTTTCTATTAAATTAATCCATACAGTAACAAACTGAACTTGACAGACTTCCTCCTTGCCCTTTTGAAAGTTGGGAATCCTCGTGCAAATTACGTTAGTCAAAATTTGATTTTGGGTCTTCTCACTTCTCTCAACGCCACCCAAAGCCTTGCAATAGAAGAACGGGGAGTGAGTTCACCGTCCACATCCTCGTCAAAAAATTCTAAAATTAAGAAGAGAACAATTCGTAAAATTTCAAGTATTGAACAATTTACGAGAGGGAATATGTACAAAAAAGTTGTAGAATTACTCATCAAGGAAGGTCCACCGCCCATCTGTCGGATGACAAGAGTAGTCAACTGTATTCATTTCAAGTTATTTGAACGTCTCAAAGTCCTTTGGTTCCGGGCACATCCAATCCCTTCTGCGAGTATGGTACAGATTGTCAATTTTGACTCGCACAATTTCCGTCATTTGGACGCCCTCTACTTGGAAAATACAAACCTGACCAATCAGAATGTTCGGAATATTGTGGAAAATATCCCAGCTTTGGAAACTCTCATTGTACAGAATAGGAGAGCAAGGACGGTCAAAAATTTGTTTTGTACCAATGAATTAGAATCGATTTTAGAGGCCATACTTTCCAAGTACAAGGAATTTTACGTGACACCAGTCAGTTGGACGGAGTACCAGGATTCGGATGTAGATGGGAGGAAACGGATTCATGAACAACATCATTTGTACGCCAGTAAATACTGCGATGGAGACTTGGAGACGAGGAACTTTTACAGTCAACCCTGTAAGTTTTTGTCGAAAACGTTTCGAATTGATTCTACAGTAGAGAGGTTTAGGATTCACTGTAACATTTTGACTAAATCCTAAATTTCGTAGATATCCAACGCTGGAAAATTGACCCATATGACCTGGATGAACATGGTGTCCTTGTCAAACCCAATTACCTTCCTTACTTTTTAATTGAATTCCGAGAAATTAATTACCTGACTAACCTCTCTGCCTTCCGGTTCCCGGACAAAGTGACTCACACTGAATTTGTGGATTGTGACTCAAAATCCTTACCACCCATCCTCAATTTGATCCAACAAGTATTTAAGAATGTAAATCACACTTCATTTAAATATAATCTTAGTTCACTCAGCATCAAGAAAGATGTGAAAGAAGAGGATCGGAAACCAATTCTCTGCTCTAAAATTGACAGTTATTTAGTGACCATGAAAACGGACAGGGAATTGAGGAATACTTCGAACCCTTTTACTCCAAATCCCCACAAAGATACAATTCTTGACCCTTCCTCCAGGGAGACAAAGATGAGGGAGGGGAATTGGACAAAATGTTTCAAACAAAGTTTCTACGGTAAGGATAAAGAATACGTGATGGAGGAGAAAGTAGTCAAATCCAGGGACCCTTCAAAGGACATGGAGAATCATGTGGTGGATCTAGTCAATTTTTCTGGGATTTTTTGTTCAAATCTAACATTTCGGGATGGAGATAGTTGGCGGGATTTTAGTCAAAACAATCGTATCCTTATTGACCTCAGTCCTTGTCCCATCAGTCCGATTATCAATGTGCTGGGCAAAATTACACTGGACAAAGTCCACGTGACTACACGTGCCCTACTTTTTCTCCTAAATCGAACGGGGACTGTCTCCCTAAAATTAGCTAGGACAAAAGTGGAACAGCGAGAAAATGGGGATGAGAGAACCTCCAAATGTTTTACCATCCAGGGTAGATCAGGGCTAAAAGAATTACATTTATTCCATTCCTCGCTTCAAGATTGTCTGTTGAGTGAACTCAGGGTGTCATGTCCGAGTTTGGAAAGTTTGTGGGTGGAAGGGTCAGGGGGAAAACCGAAAGATGATTTGAAAATACTGGATACCCTTGGTATGTACAATGTCCTTCGACATTTTCCACACGTCCTCAATTTCAATTTGATTGGAGATCATTGGATTCTCGACGAATGGGAAGTGGAGAAGGGAGACGTGAGAAATTCGCGGGATTTTCCTCAAGTTTTTGATAATTGGTTTAGACTACTGGTATTGAAAAGAATTGAATTACATGAAATTTCCATTTGTCTCGAAACCTTTTGGTTGATCCTGTGTCTCCCGAATGGGGAAGTAGTCAATTTGGACAAAGTAAATTTTGTGACTGGGGTGGATCGTTTGTCAAAACAATTTGATCAAAATTTTGCCATGGTGGGTGAGACCCAAGGGAGATGGAAGAAAACGGTTTATTCTAATATCGAAATTTTAATTTTGAGAAATATTCAATGGAATTCTCAACCCCTTTCAAATTACATGGACATTTTTGTCCACCCCACTAATCCAGAAGGTGTAAAAATTGAATTTGGTCTTGTAAAATTTTTGCAATTTGCCTTCCCTTCTAAAACTACCATAGATAATTTACTACTTGAAAATATTTATAAATCTTTTCCATCTCTGTCCTTTCTTGGGTTAAGTGGAGAGGTCATGGACCATCATAAATTTGTTGAAGGATATCTAGAAAATTTGGGTTGTCAAAAGCTTCACGAAGACTCCACGATTGAATCCAAAAATTGTGATCATTTGGATTCGACGATTGAATTCAAAACTTTGTTTTTGAGTCCCCAGGCCATTTTCCGGTCGATTTTGAATCTCTCGAAGAATCTGACGAGATTCGTTATGAAGTACGTAGAAGTGACGAGTGATCCAAGTTTTCCGGTGGATTTTAAAGCTGAAGATGAGGAAGAGAGGATGGGAATGTGGGGATTGGGAATGGACAACAATTTGCATTTTAATTGTAGAAATTCCTCCTTAAAATCCTTGGAAATTGGATTGGAGGGGAGTCAACCTTTTTTCATTTCAATTTTGATTCATCAAATATTAAAAGTTTGTTGTCATTCCATTGAAAAATTGGAATTACAATTTATTGAGCTAAATTTTATCCCTGTCTTACCAATGAAAGGATTGGAGTTTGACCGTTTGAAACTGTTTGAGTGTCAACATGGAATTTTGGATTTTAAAGACTGCAATGAAATAAAATGGAAGATCGTTTTCCCTCAAGTTGAAACACTCCTCCTTGCCACGGTGTACTTGCCAATGAACTGCCCCAGGGTTTATTGTAACAATTTGGAAATATTTCAGTTGATTTTCCCAAATTTGAAAGAGTTGAGGATCAAAGTTCAACTCCATTTAAAGTCAGAAGAGTTTCCAGAACTCAAATTGGACTGCACAAATTACAAGGAATTGAGTGGATATTTGAATTCAATTTCGAGGCTTGAATCCGCTACAGAAATGAGTGGGGAAAGTTGGAGGTCAGGGATGATCAAATTACCTGATTTGTTTTTCCAATTTGATCCAACTGAACGAGTGAAGGGAGTGGGGGATGAATTTGAAGGTTTTGATTGGCCAGTGTTAGATGCTTTTGTTCTAAATGTTGGAGACTACATGTCGAAAGTCACGGACGATTTTGTGGTCTGTTTAAATTCTAGGGTGAGGTTTAGGGCGAAAATGGTCCGTTTGACTGGGCTACACTATGTGGATTTGGATGTGGATCAAAGTAGGGGGTTGGTAGGGGGACTGAAGGGAGTCAAGGGAGATGTGAATGTGGAAGAGAAAAAACCTAGTTGTATGGAAGAGATTCACATTTCCCACTCTTACATTACAGGCAAACAAGTCTTGGCTGTTGTAAGGAATTGGATGGAGTACACTGATTTACATGTTGAATTGAGACAAGATGGGGATTTCTATTTTGAGGATGATGAGTACAAACAGGTAGGATTAAATTATGATGGATTGAGTACAATTAGTCGGATGGGAAGAAAGGAGTAATTTAAAATCTACATTTTTGGGCGACCAAATGGTACAAATGTTTTTCGTTTTTTATATATTATCTTTATTGACAGTCCATCTAGATCCATTATTACATTATGTATTTAATTTATATTCAGCTATGAATAAATATATAATTGAAAATTTGCCTGAAACCTTTAATCTGTATATCTTTTGTTAACACTACGACTCCGTGTCATAATTAATTAAGTAAACAAGCCCATAAATTTCTATGGTCCCATTTACCTTGGCACCGCCGACCGAAATAATTTTTTTTGAACTTGTCGGGGTCCCAATAGACTAAAAACCCAGAAGGCTACTTATCAAAACATTTTGATGACAAAAAACCAGACAATATCTCAATGTAGTGTAAAACAGTGTCAACACGACAAGATTATTAAATGAAATGTCTTCCTACACAACAGATAATACCTCAAATAAGGGGCTACTTCTTGCTAAAAATAACCACCTTGTAAGGGTTAAAGATCTTCTCCTTTAACTAATCGCATTCTGTGTCTTAAAATAATACCATTTTTCAAAGATCTTAACCTTTTCTGGAAAATGTTTTATATATGGAAAGAGAAAAAATTAACTATTTACAAAAAAAGATATTTTCTTTTGTACAATAAAATAATTTTTCCATTTGCAGTGTAAATGATTTTATTTGCAAAAAAAATAATCCATTTGCAAATAAAAATATTTTGGCTATTTGCAAAAATAATTAAATCTATTTGCAAAAATAAATAAATCTATTTGCAAAAATAAATAAATCTATTTGCAAAATGAAATATTCTATTTGCAAAAAGAAATAAAGCCATTCAATAATTCAATGCTTAGGTTAGGTTAGGTTAGGAGACAAGATCGAAGAAAAACCCTCCATCATACAAATCACACACATTGACAGTGGGTTTTCAATTATTACATTATAACAATTCCCTTCCTCTGGAAGAGAAAGAGAAGACGGGTTAGAAAGAGACCTAACCCAACCGTTCTCCGTTCTCTCTTTCTTTCTCTTCCAGAGGAAGGGAATTGTGCATCGTAGGACAGGAAGGGACAAATTCAGTCATTCTGGATGTATCGCGTGTTGCTGTGGTGACGTTGATGTGATTGGTTGTGAGAAGAAAATGTTGTTGAGAATGTGAATTGTGAAGTGATGAGGAAGAATTGTGACTAGTTGCTTCCTAGACTCCGACCAGACAATTCCAGTAAGAGAATTGCCCGACAATCCCTCTGTAGCAGATCTCTCTCAATTTGGAGCAGTCAAACTCTGAATTCCCACAACATTAAGCAGTCAGAATGGCCAAGGGTCGAAATACGGGAGAGAAGAAGGGGAAGAAGAGGGCGATGAAGACTCGACCGAAGCGGCCCCTCAGTGGCTACCTCCTCTTCATTAAGGCCTACATGAAACAAAATCGAAACAAAGACGTAAGTCCATTTCACCCACAAAATTCACGACTTCCAAACGGCACAAAAGAGACAAATAAAAATTAATTTAATTTGAAATTAGCCACGGGAGGCCATGAGGGAAGGTGCACAGAAATGGCGGGAATTGGATGACGATGAGAAGACCAAGTACAATGCCAAATGTCAGGCTGACCGGTCACGCTTCCAGAGTCAGATGGTCGAGTACTACAAATATTTGGAAGCTCGGAAATGTCCCCGGAATGGATTCGCCGTCTTCATCCAAGACTTTTATGCTGTGCGTGTCACAATTATTGTTCAATCTATTGTGCTTGTTAATTTATTTAATGACGTTTCTCCGAATCCACAGAACAAGTTTGGCAGTGTAAATCCTACCAAATTCGTGGAGAATTCTCGACAAGCGGCTCTTCTCTGGCACGGTTTGTCGGATCAAAGGCGGGTAGAGTACAATCACAGATTCCGATCTTCCTACAACAGAGCCATGAGTTTTCGAAAAGAAAACGACAACTGTCCTCTCACCAACGGCCGCGAAAGGGCCCCCAGGAGGAAACCAGCGGAGAAACGGCGGGAGAAGGAACAGGAAAAGTACAGAGAACTGAATGAGGCAGTGAATGAGGCGTTGGAAGCCCACGTGACCATCAGTGAACCTTTAACAAACGTCAGTTCTTACTTCCTCTTTTATACTTGTCACAATTCTCTACCACAACTCAGAGTCCTCAACATTTCCATTCCTATTTTCACAGAATAATGACCAAGTTGAGGACCATGTCCAGGATGAGGTCACCGTGGAGACTGCTATTGCCTTCGCACCCGTCGCAAAGCGGAAGGGAAGGTATGCACCCCTCTTTGGTATCTCCAAGCGTCAGAGGAAGTGATCTTCCCAGTTTCAACTCATACCGCAGGTCAACTCTAGTTCCACTTTCCAGTTCTACTATGAACCCTCCATCCATAATATTACAAAATCACAACGACCACAACACAAAAGCAATCCATAAAGTGAAAGAAAGTGCGAAATAAAGGACGACAATAAACTTGCATCTAATTTGTCATTTTTATTTGTTTATCCGAACCTCATCACTTTGTTAGACGGACAATAATGGCCAATAATTGGGTGTTGGGGAAAGAAATGACTGACATTGCCCAAGTAATCCTTGGTCATTGCACGAGTTAGCGGGGAAGGATTATAGGCTGAATGTTCGAGTCATTTGTTTCCCCAACCCTTCAATGGTCGCTACATACCATAACCCAACCATTCAATTATTGAATGGTCCGCGCATATGGAAGGCAGTCTGCTCTTTTGTTTTTTCTGTTCGAAAATGGGATGGGCTCAAATTGATATATAGTTGGTAAGGCCAAGGTGGTAGATACATGTATCTACCACCTTGGGTAAGGCATTGTAAAGTGATATTTGAAGAACTTGCTCGAAGAAGAGAATTACGTTGAAGCTCAACGGTTGAACCATTCTTTGCAACGTGTTTCCTCAGCTACGTGTCAACAGCTCAATAATGCAAAGGCTCTTCATTTACACATCCAAGAAAAATCTAAGCAACAAAAATGCTGAAGCCCCTAAATCGATTTCTTTACTCTATGAATGACAAGTAGTCCATTTATTTAAATTAGTTGAAAAATTGAACATCCTTCTGACGTAAAATGCTTCACCAAATCCTGCGTCGTCTACCCCACTCGAACCTCCCAAAATTCCCTGTAATTAATTCCACCCCGACATGTCAATTCAACTCCATCCCAAAATGTCTCTCCACTCTCGGTCCAGTCACTCCCCCTCCCGATTCATTCACTACCCAAAAGAAACGACTTTCATTCTCTGCTGCTTCTGGGGACAAACTCAAAATAGTTTTATTTTACGGATCAACTCGTGAAAGTCGTTACGTGGAACGTGTTGGGAGGTTTGTGAAAAACATGTTGGAGCACAACAAATTAGAACCCACGGTATTCGACCCACTCCACATGAAATTCGAAATGCTCCGGATTCCTATACACTTTTACCGAGATCCAGCTTCCGCTCCGATTTGGCTCAAAGATGCTCACTCCAAAATCCAGTCAGCCGATGGATTTGTTTTGCTGAGTACAGAGTACAATTCTCTTCCTCCTCCTGCCCTTGTCAACATGCTAGATCATTTCCCTAGAACTACTTACATTCATCGACCTGTAGCTTTGGTGACCTACGCCATGGGGATCTCTGGTGGAGGTCGAGCTGGAGTTTCTCTTCGTTCCTTCATGCAGGAATTGGGAATGGTTACAATCCCGAGTATCACACACATCCCTGGAGTAGACACCGCTTTCAAAGATGAGAGTGGGAAATGTCAGAACGAATTGACAGGTAATTTTTCAATTCTTCAATTAGTAAATTCCCTCGATTTGAATTATACGATTGTTTTGCAGTGACGAATATCAAACACATGGCCAAGGAACTCTACTGGTACGCAGACGGACTCAAGAAACTTCGGGCTGTCAAAGAACCTCCTCAACTGGTAATATAGTCGGAAATCAATGACGTATTTAAAAGCCACACCACATGATTCATTTTTGAAAAATCCGAATAAAATGATTATGCAAAAAAATCTATGACGTTTTTCATTCATTTGGACGCTGCATTGTCAAATCTGCATTAGACATGAATTGAGAGTTGACTCTGTTTATTTTAATATTGAAATTTCAAGAAAATTTTGACCAATCCACAATTCTCTTCTTATTTTTACTGTCAAAAATGCTGGTTTTTCCTATCTAAACCGACCACGCGCACAACCCTCTGCTGCCAGATAGGCACAAATGAAGAAGAGAGGAGCTCCTATAGCGACCCCTACAAAGCCCCAGGAAGTTTGACTCCATCCTCCTGACCTATTGAACTCTTTCGGAATACTCACTGCCAAATCCAGGCAAAAGTCTTCAGAATTGGAGTCACACAGAGTCAAAATATTCTGGCAATGTTCCAACTCGACAACATGCGGAATCCTAGACTTGTCTCCAGATCGATGGAGTTCGAAGGGATGAACAGTGTTGACACACGATCCTCCAGAATTCTTGAAAAGTCTTTTCCTCTCAACACTCCCACACCCCATTATCGTCCCAAATGACTTGCCACTCCCCTCATGAGAGGAAACGTGACCTTGACTGAGGTTTCTGGGGTTGGCCAACTCAATTTGGAATCGAGTGGCTACACACGATACTAATCGACTCGGAAGCTTACAAGTTGAGTCAGATGACTCAAGTATTTTCCATGTAGCCATTCCTTCTGGACCGACAGGTGGACATCGACTCCATGGGGGTACTTCACGTTCAAAGTAAGGATCTGCTTCTGTCATGACGGAACGCTCGAGATTTTTGCAAGTCTCATGATCGTGTGGACACTCAAGGCTCACACATTTGTGACAGCGTAACGCCAGGGATGGAGCTACAAAAATAATTTTCAATAATAAGAGCTGTCAAATATTCAAATTATGAATACTCTCGCAGATACCTAATTGAGAAGACAGGTACAAGATGAAAACGGTTCGAAAGAAAACGACTGCCATTTGACTACTTAACGATAGTGAGGTTGTAGAGAACTGAGAACTGAAATGGGTGTAATTTAGAATGTGAGTTGCACAGTGGATTTCATGAATAGAAGCTACATTTGCGGTTTGTCAAGCCTACCAAGAAATGAATGCAGGAAGGAAAAAGAAAAATTAATGGGCATTGACGAATACATCGTTTTTTGTAGTCAACTTAGTAACTAATTGAACGTGATGTGTGGACAATTCAATGTCTTGAGTCTTGAGCTTTTATTGTTTTAGTGACTATAACGTTCAATGAAATGCAATGGAACTTAACGTAAACGTTGTCTTCAATGTGCAGAAGAGCCTTAGATAATTTAGCAAGCATTCGATAATAAAAATAATTTTAGTGTCTAAAATAACAGTCAGATTTGGAAATGCCGCATGATTTTATTGTACGTAAAGTTAGATCCACCAAAAATTTTGACATGTTCACGCTTGTCATTTCTCAGTTCAGATTCAGTCAAAAATTGCTGTGGTTTTATGATGTCCCAGTCCAAATTTAGCAAAAATCCAGGCATCTCATTTTTCAGAAGAAGTATCACAAAGGAGAACGTGGACTTGGGGGTGACTCCTTCCCTACATCCGTGACTGTTGACGGATGATGTCCAGGTATGACGTCCTTCTGCCCTTGACTCCCTTTCCTCTCCTCTCCTCTCTTTTCATCCTTATTCTGTTGACTCCCCTTCCTCCCCTGCCCTTCCACACTGTCCTCACGGTTCGAATTCAGACTTTCTTTAGCTGACCCCTTATGCTCCCCTATCAGCATATTTCTTAGTGACTCTTCTCCTTCTGCAGAATCCAAGAGTTCTTTCACAACTGCCGAGTCTGCTAATATATTTTCCTTTTCCCTCAAAGTCTTCTTCTTTGCGAGGGAATCCTTCTTCTCTCCATCTTCCTTTGTCCTCTGCACAATTGACTCATTTCGTGTCATACTTTCACTTCCACCCTCCTCGTCCGTCAGAGACACCCTCTTTGTCACCTTCCTTTCTTTACTCGACTCAGAGTCCCTTTTGTCCTGATCATACCAACCCTTCGAGTCTTTTTTGTCATGTTCCTTTGAACCCTTCCTGGATTTCTCTTGACTTTCCTGCTCCGACTTGACTGCCTTCACAGATTTTGTAGAAGAGGCCGACTTGTGCGACACAGATTTTTTCTGACGATCTGACGCATCCTTTCTTCCCTCCTTTGACGCAACTTCTGTAGGCAATTCTTTACTTTTACTCGCATTAGATTTCTTGTCATGAAGTCGGATGTGCAAGGATGTTTTCAGAGAAGCCAAAAGTTCTCTCCGAGATTCGGCGGTTGATTGACGACCAGACATGCTTTTTCTAAACTGCATTTTGCCTTGCTTCCGTTGAGAACTCTTTGACGCAATTGGTAGACTTTCTTTACACTTTACATATTTTTCTCGACGCGTAGGAGACATTGCCGCAAGCTCCTTTGCACTTTTGCAAACGATTTCAGACTTTCCGGCCTCTTCTTCTAGGATGCTAGCAGTTTTATTTGGAACTGGTTCAGGGAGTCCGTAGTTTCTGCACAAGATGACTTCATCTCGGATGAAGGCCTTACGAATGTCCAGCTGCATCGGAGGATCATTTTCAAAGCCGTCGTTGAAGAAGAGAAGGATGAGGGGATAGTAATCCAATCCAATTTCATCTGTGATGTAACTGTTGTCTACCAGTCCATTCTGTCATAACCATTTCATAAAATTAACTCATCTCCAAGCCTCTCAATTCATTTCTTTCCGAAATCTACATTACCTGATGAAGTGTCAAGCTCAAATCCAGCGGTTTTTCGTACACGTCCTTCCATGAATAATTGTCGATGTTTGGATTGTACTTTTTGTACCGATCCCTCACTTCGGAGAGTGGTGTGCTCTGTGTAGCCTACAAAGACACTAACCCATTCAAGTATTTCTAATAAATTGATATAAATAATTCAAATCTACCTCCATGATTTTGATATCATAATTGAGTGTATTGATCAGTGTGATGAAATGTCTCTTGCTTAGATCCGTTGGATGATCAAAATGTCTCCCCCGTTGCCAAATGGGTTCATCAGCTGGATCAAAAAAGTCGACTCCACTCTCAGTCACACTCAAACAGGAAGACAATTTGTTGTGTCGACTTGATATTGTACTCTGAATTGTGTATCTTGAAGGAACATTGGAAGCGACAACTGACATTCCTTGGATAGCTGATCCTCTCAATGCCCTCACTGACCCTTGGATTCCCCATGGTTGATTTGGTTGGGATATGATTGCATTCACAGGGAATTCTTCGTGTTCGAATTCATCTTCGGATACTTGAGGGGATAGGGAGACTGCAAATATTGAGGCTTTCTCATCGTCGATTCCAAAAGATTTCCCTTTGCATTGGACTATCCATTCCTTTGCTCGACGAACCCTTCTGTGAACTTTGTACTTGTCTGGTTCGAATCTTTCTTCCTCCTCTTCATCCATTGTCACTTCTTCCTTTTCTTTCGAGTAGTTGAGTTGACTCAAGTTGAGGACATTCGTCAAGTCCTTGGATTCATTTACGGAGACTCCAAGGATATTTTGGATGAGTCCCGAAGCTTTTGCCTTGTCCTCTTTGGAGCCTGAAGAATTTTCTTCTTTTAGCCAGTCGAATGTGATTTGCTGGAGGAATTTGACTGGAGCTGGAAGGACTTCTGGCTCCTCATTCTCTCCTTCTTCTTCAGTCTCGTCTTCCTCGTTGGGATTGTCTTGTGGTAAGGATTTTTGAGATGGGTTCTCAGTTGGGGGATAAGTGGGACCATCTTTTGGTGGAGGTTCATTGTGATGGTGATGGTGGTGGTGGTGGTGATGATTGTGATGCTCGTGATGGTGTTCGTGGTGTTGTTGATCGTGGTGGTGATCGTGATGTTCTCCAGAGGATTTTCTATGCGAGTGTTTTCGATCATATTCATGTGTGCCATGATGGGCGATGGTTGAGTTGGTAGAGCTGGATTCGTGAGAATCTTTTCGATTTGTGGCATCTACATTTTTGGAAGTGTTTTCTTTTTGCAATGTTGTGGACACATTATTCTTTGAAGATAATTTCCTGTCACTTTCCACTTGTGTCATGATTTTGATCAGAAATTTTGCGCGGAGAATTTAGACACTAATTTTGAAACGGGTGCATTTTTCACTTTGAATTTTGGCTAATGGGGATTCAATGATTTTGAAGGATTCTAATTAAGTTCCATTTCAAATTTTGTAATTTAAAATTAATTGTGATAAAATTTGACGAGGAGGGTTTAAAATTTTTTAAGGCCCCTGCAAATGTCAGGAGGAAGGCCTGGGATGCAAGGCTTTCCACTTTCACCTGCTTTCTCTTTCCATATGTCTAAATGAAATGAAATGTCTTTTGTCATTTAACTTGTTCACCACAAGACGTGTCTACACAGTGTCTCATCTTTGAAATCCCTTTCAAATCAACCCCTTCGAAACTTTGAACTCAGGATTCTCTGCAGATTTTGAAATTGCATAAAAAATATTAGTTAAAAATTGTACCCGTGAAAAAGTAAGATCATTCAATTTGTATTTGCCATTGTAGAAGCAACAAATTAGCAAGACTTTTCGTTATCTCATGCACGATTCCAGGATTTAATTCTTGTCCAAATATTTTTAGATTGTTGATACTGTGTAAGAATAAGAAAAAGTTGTTTCCAAAATCAAAATGACGGACACGACCACAAAGAGTGGGGCAGGGCGTGTGTGGGCAGACGGTTGTTACGACATGTCACATTTTGGCCATGCCAATTCTCTTCGTCAAGCGAAAGCTCTTGGAAATTATTTGATTGTTGGGGTTCACTCTGACGAGGACATTACAAGGCATAAGGGCAGCCCTCCAGTTTTCTCTGAGAAGGAACGTTACGACATGGTCCGGGCTATCGAATGGGTCGATCAAGTTGTCGAAAGTAATTTAATGTTTCAAACTACCAGACTCCCACATTATTTCATGCTAAACTCTATACTATTGTAGGTGCACCCTACGTGACCACCCTGGAGACCCTATCAGAGTACGAGTGTGACGTGTGTGCCCACGGGAACGACATCACTCAAACCGCAGACGGAACGGACACTTACCAAAAAGTGAAGGACGCTGGAAAATACAAGGAAGTTGAGAGAACTCAAGGAGTATCCACAACAGAACTCATCGACCGAATACTTGCTCTAGTTCGATTCGAAGATCCTAACACAAATGACTCTAATAACAATTCTGTGACCCCAATCAATCCTGACCCTCCAGTTAAAGAAGTGTCCTCTTGTCTTTGGACTGGAAAGTCCCCACTTCTTTTCACCACAGGGAAAATCCAGCAATTTTGCTCCAGTCATCGACCAATTGACAAAACTAGGGTCGTGTATGTGGCGGGAGCATTCGACATCCTGCATATGGGCCATTTGAAGTTCCTGGAGAAAGCAGCAGCCCTCGGAACTCACCTGATCGTTGGTCTCCACTCGGATGAGAATGTTCACAACTATTGCGGTTCAAAATATCCAATAATGACTTTGTACGAACGAGTTCTGAACGTTCTGGGGTGTAGATATGTCCAGGAAGTTGTCATGGATGCTCCACTCGTCATCACAGAAGAACTCCTGAATAGTTTCAATGTGGCTGTAGTGGCAAGTGGGAAGAATACTAGTTCAGACTCTCTCCACGAAGATTTGTATGGAGAGGCAAGGAAGAGAAATATTTTGTGTGAAATTGACTCTGAATCTAGTCTAACATCTAGGGTCATTGTGGGTCGGATTCGGGAAAGGAGGTCAGAGTATGAGGAACGGAATCGTAAGAAACAACTTAAAGAAGCAATTAGTTTTGCTGCTTTGCAAGAAAAACAATGGCAGGCTCAATAACAACAATCAACACTCAACAGTAATGACCCCACAAGTTGACGTGTCATCGTGAAAGATTTACAGTTGGTTTGTCAGTTAACAAGCAAATGAAGAAGAAGAAGAAACTATTTTTCCATCATTTTTTAAAAAATCCAAAATTTTGTAACTACCTAAATATGAAGTAAGCTGAAAGATGATTAGAACCCCCCAGTGTGAATTCACATGCATTTTGTAAAATATAACGTAGAAGAAATGAAGTGTCTGTTAAAAGCAGTGTAATAAAAGTGGAAAGGTTTGGAAATTTTAATTCTGATTGAACTTGTATAAGAATTTTGCATGGGCTTTTGCTATTTATCTTCTCTCTCTCTCTCTCAAGGCAAAAGGTGAGAAGTGGAGGGCCTTGGAAGATTCCAATCAGCGATTCAGAATAGACTCAAAATTACTCAGAATTCCATTGAAATGATACTTTAGCTTCGTGTTTTAATCTCAGGCTACAAAAAGACTTTGCCTTTATTTTTAAAAATGAGCTCAATATTCCTTTCCAATTGGACTACATATTTTCTTACAAAATTTTGAATACATTTAATTATTGGCAAGCTTTATTCAACTGAACTCATCGTAATTGACATTCAAAATTCTTGTGGTCAAATAAGAACTGTAGATTACAGACAAAGGGATATCTGAAAATGTTTTTGCACAACGTGCCAAGTTCGTACGGTCGTCTGATTCCCAAGCCAGAGGCCAAGAGCAAGAAAGATGACCTCTTCGACTCGGAGAACGTGTCTGTCCACGACCAGATTGAAAACCTGAGAGTCAAGATTTCTCTAAAAGGTACGCATATTCATCATAACATCCTTTTAAAGCCTTTACTGTTAATCATTGCTGTATTCTTCTTGTTAATTACAATACAATTTCACAATTCCAGAACGCTACAATAAAGTTCTCAAGGATGAAATGGAGGAATCTCGTAAGTCCCTTTTATGACGTCAATTTAGTGTCCATACTTTCATCATGTTTCTTTCTCGGGTTACACAGTAAAATGTTTGTGTTGCGTAGGATTGGGAGCTTCGACAGTGATCCACGATCTATTTAAAGAAACAAAATTCCTTCGCTGGAAGTTTATTGAGGCTGTACAGTCAGAGAAACAAGCAGTTCAGAATGCTCTACGAACTCATCGAGAATTTCAGCTTGCCATGAAGAACCGACTCGCTGCTGTAAAGTGATTTTCTATCCACGATTCGTAATAATTAAAGATCATTCGGATGAGATATATGGTTTAAAATAACTGGTGTG
Organism: Pygmarrhopalites habei; assembly: GCA_009870185.1. Taxonomy (NCBI): domain Eukaryota; kingdom Metazoa; phylum Arthropoda; class Collembola; order Symphypleona; family Arrhopalitidae; genus Pygmarrhopalites; species Pygmarrhopalites habei. The sequence goes on from WJFB01002232.1 coordinate 15,527, forward strand.
TTTTTGAACAGGCTGCAATCCCATGGTTGGATGACAAACTGTTTGACATGGCAAAAAGACTCAACTGTCTTCTGTACAGACTCATGAATAAAAGGAGGAAATTGGGAGATGTGGAGGAAATGGTGGAAATGATGGAAAGATGGCCTCGTCCAGGATCCCTTCCATGGGAAATGGATGCTGTGGAAGGACTGCACAGACTGGAGTACGGAATCGAAAATATGAAGGGTACACTTCATATAAAGTACAATCAACTCATTCTCCATTAAACATTCTTCAATTAATTAATTATGTTTCAAAACTTCAGTTAAATACGAGACAGCGAGTATCCTCCATTCAAAATATTATGAAATCAAGGTACACTTGACATATTGACTCGTCCTGAACTCAATTGAATTATAATGCAAATTATGAGCATCCACTTTTGTTTGTTGCAGTTTATATTGAGAGAAGAGAGAGGAAAGTACGCTCCAGTCCTCAGAGGCCTGGACAACCAGCTACAAATTCAAAAGAAAGAGTTGGAACAACTACAAAAGATGCTGGCAGACGCCGTCGTGGTAAGGCCACATTTGAGTCTCATAAAATTTTGATTTTTCATTTGTATATATTAAACATCTTTATTTAACACCAGTTCCAAAATGACGCAACAAAGAAATTGGCAATCACAGAACAGGAGGCTGCAGAGAACCGGAGGAGGAGAAGACGACAAATGGCGAGGATGAAGAAAGCAGTGAGGAAGATCCTAGAGTCAAATCAAATGCAGCAGGGTCGTGTGACTGTTGATAAACCTAATAGTTACAACGAAGAGAGACAAGGGGCCCCCCACCAAGAAGACAATGATCAAATTAGGCAGAAAAAAATGGAGGTTGAAAGGTGACAAGTTCTCTTCAATTTCATCTAATCATTTGTCCCCACTATAAAACCACGAAACTCTGAAATGAACACTAATTCCTCAATTTGGTGTAATTAGATTTCAAGACAGAACACGAAGATTAGTGGAGGTCATGAAAGTCCCTGATTTAACCTACATGCCAATTCGGTGAGGAACTTCTTGTTGCAATTATATTAGCAGAGAGTAAGGACAACATAATTAACAGCGGATTTTTGACAGGTATCAAACGGTCATTGAACTGGGTCGTCAGTTTGAACAAGAACAAAAGTCGAAAGAAAGTAACATTCCAAATTCATTTTGTAAATTTTGTACTCTGTAAAATCCTGGATTAAATCTAAAGACGGTTGTAAATTGCAGATTTGAGAGACATGCTCCTCCGTCAACAAAACATGTTGAATCTCATTCTCTGCCATTTCCTGTACACAGGACAGAAGGAAGAGTCCATCTTTTTAGAGCAGAAGAAAGAGTACGAGGACAACCTGGTCCAGATAGACAAAACTATTCGGGAATGTAAAGACAAGATGCAAAAATATGGATCACTTGTAGTAGAAGTGAGACTTGCCATGATTGCTCTCATGTCACATTTTGAAGAGTCTGCGAGGAGAAAGACACGCTATGCAAATTATGATCTGCTGACTCAAATCAAAATTTTGCACAAAAGAGTTGTGCAACTGACGACAGCCGTGACAGTCCTGGAGAATCAGATGCCAGCCGAGGAGGACATTTACAAGCACTACAGTTCCTACGTCAAACCAAATAATATACCACGACGACTCATCCGAGTTGGCACTCCTGTCGCTGACGAGGAATCCGATGGTAAGAACCACTAAATTCCTTCCTCCAAGTTTCTCTATGCAACTCTGACTCATCTATTTTCTATGAATTTGCAGAGGAAGAATTTGCGGATTTGAAAGTCCCTGGAAGGCTAGACATCAAAGCTAAAAGTTTTAGGTTTGCAAGTCAAGCCAAGTTAAAAAGAGGGATCCTCTGATGTGTGTGTGTATGTCTTCTTTATACTTCGTTTCTGAGCGTCCAGTTTCATACTGACCTTTGACATTTCTCCGTTCTTTTCTCAAAGTCATTAAAAACAAGAATGAAATTCTCCTTCCATTCTAGTTTCTACATCTTGCATTCTTTGGTTACCCAGGAAAGATCAAATTGTAGGGCCTTGATTCAATACTCCTCAGTTTTGCAAAAAGAAAAGTTTAAAAAAAAATTGCCATGTGGTATACCACTCTGTGTTGAAACTCGTCAATTGAATTGGTAAAAAAGTAGGTACAAAACACAAGAAAATTCTCTGGTCCAGATTAAACGAAGTTATTTTTATATAAGTGTCAAAAGACAATCGTAGGAGTCGAAATCAGACAATTGGAAATGGTGAGTTACATGGATCCAAGACCAATGATGAACCTACCAAGCATCATTGTTGGTAGTTCGAATCAACAAAGGAAACTCAGTTCATCCTGCAGACTCCCTGTCATCAGCATCGATGACATTCAAGGGGCCCTTGAACCGGACAATGTCGACATGAAGACTGTCCTCGCGTGGGTCGACCAGATCAAATTTTCACGACCCAAAAAACATCTTCATCGAGATTTCTCTGATGGAGGTCAATCAACTCATTCTATTCTATATTCCGTATTAATTCACACACTCATACAATATCCAAATCGCAACAATGGGTACTTTAACAATGTATTTTGTCATTTTGCAGTCATGATGGCAGAACTGATTGCGAATTTCTTGCCAAAACATGTCGAACTTCACAACTACGTCCCTGCAAATGCTGTCCCAGCAAAGAAGAATAATTGGAGGTCTCCATCATTTATTTGACTTTAAATCAAGAGATTGACAAAATGGGATGTATTTAAAATTCGATATTTGTGGTATTGCAGGACATTGAATAGGCGGGTCTTTACAAAATTTGAATTTGCCCTGTCCGACTCACTCATAGAATTCCTCGCACTCAGCAAAGCAGGAGCTGTCGAACTGGTACAGACAAATATTTGATTTATTCAACCTCAAATACAAGAGGTAGGCGCCAGAAACTCAAATCGTCTTTTTTAATCCTTGCTTTTGAATTTTTAAAAGTCGTGCCAAACAAGGGTGTCTTGAAGATGTCAGTAAATTCACTCCAATATCTAAGTAAATGGGACAATATTTTCTTTTCGATTTTTTTCTGCAAAATCCCTTCGTCAACTTTTTCTAAGATTGTCACTTATAAAACCTACTTTGACCTCCTCTACACGATGATGATTTTTGTTTTGGCCAAAGCTCGGGGCCAATTTCTCCAACAACTGGCGCCTACCTCTTTTGAAAAAATATTTTTCGTACAGAAAATTCAACGATGAATTTCCTTGACACGCAGGTTTTAAAACATGTGCACGCAAAAGTGATGGACATTTTGGAGTTGAAGGCAAAGCAGTTGGAAGAACACGAGGCGAAACAAAGGTCAGCGAGTGGGAGTGACCTCGGCCATGGCGAAGGATTCTACCGAGAAATGATGTGTAAAGTTTACGGAGACGCCCCAGACTACGTCGTTTGTAACAATGTCAAACTGATCAACCAACAAATCATCGAAGAGACCTCAGCCAAAGTTCAGGAACAAGAACAAGAAATCAAAGAACTCCGAAACAAAGTAGTCTTCATTTTTTAAAACTATTTACATGATAAAATGTCAGTTCGCATTTTTAATAAAATTGTGTGCGGTTTAGGTCCGACGCCTTGAAACGTTGGTGAATTTGAAGGACGAAAGACTTTGTGTTTTGACAATGGAACTGCACCAAGCTCACCAGAAGAACACTTCCAATCGAAAGAACTGAATTACTTTTGTTCTGTGCAAAATTTGAGTGTGGACTCTTCTCTCTCTAAATCATCGACTGTCGGATATTATCTTTACAGAAAATTGTTCGTTTTTACATTTTTGAAATGATGATCTCATGAACCTCCTCATTCCTTCCTACCTATTTATTTGTGATGGATGAAGAGGAGAACAAATAATTTAAGTCCGTAGAAAATTTCATTTTGTACTGAAACGTAGCTTTAGTATCGAGGGATAAGTATCCCCCTGTGTGTCTAATTTAATAATTACATTAAAGAATCTCTGATGATCTCTAATAATCCCTAACTTACTTTCTCCTCATTCTAATTCTCGTCCTCTTTAACTTCAATGGAGTCTGACGAACGTATGCAAATGAATATTTCTTTAACGATATTCAGTAACTTCTCATTTTATAAGCAATGCTGGCTCAAAATCCGCACACAAACGAGTTTCTTAAGTACAATTAAATCTCAATTCAATAAACTTACTAAAATCTGGAGAGAAAACACAATAACTAAAAATCTCTTTAACAAATTCGCTAAAATTGAAGGCAGGTCCTTTTCTACAGGATTCCTCACATTTTTTTCCCAGTCGTTTGTTTTTGGGCCCAAAGAGTGTCTCGTTTGCACTTTCTCCGTAGTTTCTCCCTGGCTCTCATCCCCATACTCAGCCGAGGCCTCTTCTGAACTTTCACTCGTTCCTTCTTTGGTGGTGTTTTCATTTTCTTCCCCTTCATACAGTCCTCGAGGACAATGAGAAGGTTTTTCAATTTGTATTTTTCCTGTTGTTGTTGTTGTGAGACACGCTCAATCCCTTTATCATTCCCTCTCGTCTCTTGTAGCTGAGGAGACGCTGTGTAGCTGAGAGGGTTTAAATCCTTCGCCTGCACCCCATCCTGACCCCCACCCACCCCACAAATGACTTCAGTGTTCGTCGTCTCTCGAGATGTCTCCACATTCTGAAATTGAAAAGCTTTCCACGAGTCTTCTCCCATGGCCCTGTCATGTTGAAGAGGGGTCGGGAGTGGGAAATTGTCCAAGGTCATTGAGTCACTGTCCTCCATCCCAAGGTTATTTGGCTCAACAAGGGAATTGACATCCTCCGATTCAGCAAGGTCATTCCGAAATTTTTCAGGGACTCTTCCTCTACTCTTGGTTCTTAACTTTGGTTTGATTCCAATTGAATGGTTTTGTGAATGACGGAAACTGATTTTCCCTTTGTGTTTGTCCTGGAGAATTGTACTATTTTGGAAACTGGAGACTCCAGTCAAATTCTCTTGGTCCAGCTCGCTAATAGAGAAGAGGTTGTGCGTTGAACGGTGTCCTGGAGTTCTTTGGCAAGGAGCCTGGATGTTTCCTAGATTAATGTTCTGAAATGGAACAATTTCATTAAACCCCTTTCAAAGAATTAATTTTTAAATGGTTCTTTTTTTTAAAAAAAATACTTGGAATGGTCGTGGAGTTTTTTCCGGTTTTGTAATCAATCCCCTTGGAATGTCTTCCGTGTCTGAATTCTGTTCAATTTCAATCCGATCAATCCGCAGGATTTTGGCTGCACGGATGAAACCTTGGAGTTCACCATTTGGAATCCAGACTTCTCCAGCGTAGAGGAAGGACAGGAGGTTCTCCACATCCGGTGGAGTAACGCCCATCATCAGAACCGTCGAGTAATTGAGATTTGGAAACTGCAAAATATAATCAAATTGCCATTATCAACTGAAGGGAGACCAGAGACGGAGCGTGCTGTGGCCCGGCCCCCTGTTTTTAAATATCAATTTTATCCAGGGTGCAGCAATTCAGTGGAAATTATAACACGTGAACTAGGTACCAACACTAGTACGTACAGTCCCTTTGTATT
>WJFB01002233.1:0-21086 GCA_009870185.1 Pygmarrhopalites habei
TGGAATTTTGACTTTTAACAATTAAATTAAATTTTTAATTAGTAAGTTCAATTTTTCTGAAGTGGAAAATATCAAAAAAATCAAGCTTAAAAAAGTTCTAGTTTTTTTGCATTTTAGGGCGTTCGCCGGGACCCTAACACATCGTTAGAATTACATTGGAAGTTGGTCTATCGTGCTTACAAGATTTAAAAAATTTTGTGTAATTTTTTAATTTCAGACACAACCATTTCTTTGGTATTTTTATTCTGCACTTCCCCGTGCCCTGGCATCTTCAATATTTCTCATTCCATACGGACTATGGATAAATTCAAGAGTTCGAAAGATTTTTATTCCATGTTTCCTCTTCGTTTTTTTCTTCAGTTTCCTTCCCCATAAAGAACTTCGCTTCATTTTCTACGTCTTTCCAATATTTAATGTGGCGGCTGCAGCAGCTTGCGATAGTTTGTGGAAAAATCGTGGCAAAAATTTTGGAAATGCACTCATTTCTGTCGCCGTGATTTTCCATGTCATTCTCAATGGAGTCACTTCGACTGGGATGCTTATTGTGTCCAGTAAAAATTATCCTGGTGGGAATGCTTTGTTGAAACTTCACCATATGGAAACTCTGGATTCAAATCTGAATATACATATTGATGTTTATTCAGCTCAAACTGGAGTGTCAAGATTTTTAGAAATTTCACCACATTGGAAGTAAGTTGTACAATTATTGAATTTTTACAGTGTCAAAATTATGATTCTGATTTGATGTCATCATGATCTTTCAAACTTGTAATAAGAAATCATTTGTGTTTTAGGTACAACAAGACTGAGGATTTGAAAGCAGACTCTCCAGAAATGTTTGACTTTACCCATCTAGTCATTGGGGCAACGAATGTGGAGCTTCAATACAAATATTTCAAAACTCATGAAGTTATTCTGTCAGTTGACGGCTTCTCAGGGATTGATATGAATTTAAACAGATTCCCAGCCATTAAAATTAAAACTGAGCCTCAAGTTTTGATTTTAAGACGCTTGCCAAAATCTACACTATCTTAGTGTAATTACCAAATGTATGGAATATTTTTTTTTAACTGATGGTTGATTTTGTAAGCAACCGATAATTTATTACAAATAATGCATGTTATGTGATTATTACGTGGCTGTTCTTGTCATTTGTAGGACTTTTTCAATTTCCATTAAAAATGAAATTTGTCAGTTTGAGCATATGTCCAAGAATTGATAACCTCAAGATCTTTCTGTAGTGCATAAGATCATTATGTAATACATGAAATCCTAAACTGCTCATAATTTCCATTCATATGAATACGTTTCGTATTTATTTGTAACTTGAATGATTCGTTTAACTGGAAACAAAGTATTTTTCAAAATCCTTAGATCTAAGACTCAAAGATGGTGTGGAGATCTTTGTGGAGAACGAAACGCTTCGCAAAGTAATATTAATGCAGACAACGAAACTTGTCTTTTGTGAATGTATATTTCACATTTACTCTCTTTACTATTATTTACTTTGACACGTATAATTTTGATCTTAATTTATGTATACTCACTCTTCCTGTGGCGGTTGCTGATTTGTTCACTGTACAACTGGAGCAGCTTTCCGAGGAAGAATAATATTTTCTAACTTTTGTTTTAAATTTTGATTTTCCAGTTTAAGAGCAGCATATTGAATAGCTAGAAAAATGAAACGAGTATTATTTATAGAAAAATGTTTAATACTTTTAAAATATAACAGATTACCATGTTTAGACTTGATAGCTTCATAGCGAATAATGTTCTTCTTGTCAATGCTTGCGTAGATTCTCTGCAGTTTAGCCAGGCTGTTGAAATGAAGAAAAACAAAAGTTTTTATTACGGATTGATATTGTATTTACTATTTATTTTACTGGATAATTTTTTCTGTGTATGTACCATGACTGTTTTTTCTGGATTTTAGCTTTAGTTCTCTCAATATTGTCTTCCATGGACGCTTTGCTAGTTTCAGCCAACAACGCTTTCCGAATCGCACATCCAGTTGAACTTGCAAAAAGATTCGCATACTCTGTAATGTTCATGAGGATATGATATGGTCTATTTTTAACACAGAAATCAGTGGTCATCAGTGATATTACTAATTACCCATAATCACTTCTTTGATTTCGTTACGAATCCGAACGAGAAGAACTCCTCGCTCTACACAAGTTATCGTCACCTGACGAATAAGTTCATCTACAAAATTTTGTAAAACAACAATTAAATAATAAGTACTGCGAAATTTGCTATCAAACATGGAACATGATGGAGACTACATACCAAATAATTGTGAGTAAAGTTCTTGTCGTATTGGACAAAGCCCCGTCTCCCGTGCCCTCCTCTGTTTGAGATAAGTGTCTAGACGGTCTGACAGATTTCGAAGATCTTGTCGAGTTGTTGGCATATTGGAGACAATTTTTTCCCACTTTCTTTTATTTTCTGTCCATTCAATGGGTGGTAAAATGGAATTGAGAATATTTTGCATGTCTTCCTTTGAAATGGTTCCATCCGGATTTCTTTGTGTGCACATAATTTGTATGACAGTTTTCAAATTCTTTTCCCCTTTCTTGGATGACTCTTCTTCTTCTACATTTGTGTCCATTGGACTAGACTCTCCATGATTTTCCTGGACATTCGGCACTCCGGCGTTTGGAGCTCTGTATATTTGGTCGACTGGCTGTTCGGCTGGAATTTCATATGCTGTCCCATACTGTGTTAGTTTGAGATCAATTATGTTTACAGAAACTTGGGGTAATACATAAATGTCATAAAAATGCTTTGTGACTGTATTTACCTGAACCAAGGACTCCAACTTGGGCTCATTTTGACCTCTTTGTTGCAAAAAGGACGGATTCATTATTTTAGTACCTACTTAATCGTGTCAGTTTAATAGGTTCAATATTGAGTGAAATGGTTTACCAATTTTTTGAATGATGAGACTGATCAGTGACCAGTGATCAATTTCAAAGATTGTCAAAGAACAGCCGATCATCAGTGATAATAAAGGCCACTGGCAATTTTTTTCTAAACCATTGCCTTCACAAAGTAAACGATTGTAAAATAGTTGTTAGTCATGGAAACATTAGACTTTTAACTAAACTTTTGGGTATTTACCCCCGAATTCTAGATTGGCAACTAAGTCGAATTTCAACTTAGTTCGAAAAAAAAACAAAGTTTCAACTTAGTTGTCACTACGTTACCATGGATGTTAGTTTTTATTAACTGTTTAATTAATTGTAGGTGTTACAGTTACACCTACAGCTAAAATCTGTTTGAATCGTATGACTATACATTTTAAACATGGTATGTCTTTCCTGGTGAAAGCCTTATTTTAATTTTTTTAAAACCTGAATGCACAAAAGAAATGGAGCATATGTGTGTGTGTGTGTGTGGTGAACATGATAATTGAAATCGACTAAAAGCTTCTGCCTAATTATGGGCATACTAGTAATGATGTCATTACATGGAAACGGAGGACTTTACTTTTCCGTCACATTGACTCTTCCTCCATTAATTCGTCGTCCTGTATGTACACTCTCTCTGTATTTTATGTAATGTCAAGTGCCAGACTAATGCCTGCATGATCATTGATCATGCCTTCCAGTTTAATCCAAAAATTGTTTATACCATGTACACAAATGTAACTGATGTTACTCTGTGTTATGACCCACACTGCACTATTTTAGTATAGAGTTTGGAATAACTTTGATAGCAACTCCTAGACAAGAGACTCTCTCTTAAAAATGTATTTTCCACCTACCCATCCCGTCTCCCTCTCTCTCATGATCATCATGAGATCTGTGTATGCATGTATGTGTGTATTTGGAAGAAGAAAATCCATTCAGTCTTGTATTTTAATTAAGACAGGTGCAGATGAGCCATATGTGTTCGCCTTAAATTGCCATTCTTGTCTGTGTAATATTGTCATTACGAGCATACCATCAAGTAGTTTCAAGTACTTTAGGATTTTAAAACGACATTTGCATGAAGTCGGTGACGATTTGGTTGTCCATAAAACACGACACACACACAGATCTGAGAGAGAGAGAGAGAGCGAAAGGAAACACGTCTTTCCCCTTTTATTTGTATGTGTATACTCTTTCTCATCATGGGGCTAGTCCATGTATTTGGTTTTATTACTATTTCGAATGCCAATAAAATGTACATTGTGATACACAGACACACAGCAAACACTTACATGTACACATAGTACACACAAGGGAGAGGGAGGGAGAGAGACAGTCTTTACATTTAAAATAAATGGTTCATCCACAATCTTGGACAATGTAGTATTTTGTTCTTTGTTGTTCTGTCCTCCTGAAACAAACTTGAACGACCTGTTTCATCAATTCATTTTAAATGTTGGACTTGTGGATCGGAGAAAAGAGAGGCGAGAGGCGAGAGATGGAGAAGAAGAAGAAGAGAAAAAAATCTTCAAACTGGATTAGTGGATGTTTCTATACCTCCTAATAAGGTTCTAACGTAGTTGAGACTGAGTACTATAAGTACACACAGGCAGACACTGGGTTATGTTTGTGTATGAAGTGAAGTGGATACAAGTTGGAAAAAATTCAAATCTGACCATTTTGGTCAACTCTCTGAAATTTATTGGCATCAAAACAAAAATAACTAGCATCTCTCCCCTCTCTCTCAAAACATCATGTCCATCTATTCTACATTACCATATATTATTTACTCGCAACCTCGGTGGTATGAAGGAAGGAGGAGAGGTGATAAAATTGAAACAAATGTCTTTTCATTCATTTCAGCTATCCATAGTCTCATACTATGCTATGTAGTGCCAATTGTGCATCCTCTTCTCTAGTGTACTGTAGACTAAAATTGATAGTAGTTTTTAAAAATTCCTGAAATTTCTTGGTATTTTACACTGTCCAGTTCTACATGGTGTTAATGGACACATACACACTCTCGATGAAGGGTGTACATTATAATTATATAAAAATGATATGATAAAAATAGTAGTAGGTAGTTAGCAGTAAGTCGAATACAAATACCTACTCGTCTTCTTCCACCTCCGCTCTTCAGATCGTTGAGGGAGTATTAGAGAAGCTATAGTTATACAGTTAGAGTAGAAGCATAATTGATAGGTTGGTCATAGTATTACCTGGATGAAATTGGTGGGTGACGGGGGAGTTAATGCTAATAACAGGGTTTCCTTCGGTCACCTGTGGGGTGGATGACAGATGGGTACAGTGTGTACGAGGGAAATGGTGTGTCTATGTGTTAAAAACAGTAATTCACCAAGTAGCTGGGAGCTTTTGAGAGTGAATGGTAGGAAAGTTCGGCAGAAGCTATTTTTATAATGTACATACCGATGTGTGTTATTAAATGTTGAAAGGTTGAGTTGAGAGAGAGGGAGGGAGAGGAAAAAATAGGTTGGTTCGGTGTCATCCGGATGTTGGGGGGTTCTACTGTATTAAATCTATGTTGAGGTTTCAAGTGAGCAGAGGCTAGAGCATTATAATAATAGAGTGTGAGGAGGAGGAGGGAGGGAGGGGATACAAGTATATAAAAGGAAATAGACTCATGTGATGATGAGTTGGTGTGTGTAGTAGGGATTCGCTATTGTTTAGTTATCATCTTGTCTTTGACTCTGCAGGAAAGAACGTTATCTTTGACAGAATATGTCTTTGTGAAATGGAAACGGCATCACTCCTCACATTGTGTGCATGTGTGTGTGTGTACTCCCCATGTATTATGGATTTCTGCTCCATCATCAATGTATACACACACATGACTAGAGAGAGAGTCATACACAACTTGGACTTGTGGACTAATATTGCTTGCATATTTTAGTATCATCCTAGAAAATTTGTCTTTATTTACAACTTTAGTCGGTACAGATCATCTTGTGCTCTTCTGTGTGTGTGTGTGCGTGTGTGTGAACAATGGTAAAATATGTCAATCTGCACCTTCTGAAATATGTGGCTTTTACACACACACCGTTTCTATCCTGCAAAAATGAGATTTCAATTATATGGAAAGTGTTTTTGAAGCTACACGTGAATTAGTTAAACCAGACCATTGCTAATTTATTCAAAAACAAATACAAAACTCTTTAACGGTTGATAAGAACGAAAGGTTGTGTAGCTTATATTATGTAAATATATCCTCGAGACTCGAGAGAGAGAGAGAAAAAAAAACGTTGTTGAAATCATTCTTCATGAACTTACCAAATTGTTAACAACTATTTATTACGAAATCTCACATTAGTTCAGTTTAATACAATTGAATTGCACAGTCTGAACAGAATTTATAAATTGTAGTGTGTAATCATCGTGTTGATCACGGCGATGATGAGATAGGGAGACTCTGAAACAATAACAATTATTATGATTATCCTAGCACACACACACACAGTATAAGTAGTGAAGAAGAAGAGGATGAGTCTACAACTCCCATGTTTTGTGTGTGTGGTGTACATAATATTACACAGGATGACCTTATAGACTTAACATGGTTGATACATTATTGTTGTGGTGGTGAGAGTTTTTATTTTTTTAAAAAAAATAATTTTGAAGTACTTTCTCATGAGAATATCCCTTGTAAATTGTTGAGCCGTGTCACGTCTCTTTTCTTCGTCATTATAGCATGTTCTTTATAATCCTGTATTATATTATGGCTCAAAAATTCATGTTCTCCTTCCACATTAAAATAGAATTTCGTGACTTTACCTCCATACATTGTTCCCATCATCTTTTTCTCCAGAAAAGAAAGAATGCGACGACTACACAATATTTTATGTAAATATTCTAACAATATTTAAATATGTGGAGTTGAGATTTGTCCGAATAAAGTTTTGTAGCAAATGTTATCCAGACTCAACAGATTTCTCTTTCATTCCATTCTTCTGCTTGAATTTGAATGTTCTCCAGAGGTTCCAATGACTATGTTCAAGTCTTTTAAATTTCAACTAATAATTTGACTAAGCTTTACATTTATAGTTTGACAAGTTGAGATATTTTTTTCTGATAAAATCAATACTAGGGAAAAACGTAAGGAGGAGGATAAGAAAAAAAATTTAGGGGGGAAGCCTTGAAGCATTTCAATTGTAAAAACTGTGTGATGATTAAAGGGTGGAAAGGAGTCCAATAGTTAGCCTGTCAATTATGATCCATGTATTCTACACATGTTGTACACACTCATTCCACTATCTCCCTACCTATGAACATTTGGAGAATGCAAAAAAAACGTCCAGTGGAAAAGGGACGAGTGGTTCCATAACTCTAAACTATGGGGTTGAGGCTAGACAGAACAGCTTACACTCAACAATACGGGAAGATAATAACGAGTGTTGTACTGTACAACAATACGAACGTACTTGGTAAGGAGAACCTTTCAGACGAAATCTTCCTACGAAATCCACTACCAAGACAAGATGTAAACACACATTCATTTTTCTCCATTTTTAGTTAGGATGTAGGAGTTGCGAAAAGAGTGTCTGGAACTTTAAATGGTTTTTTGGAAAAAAATTCTGAATCTTATTTTAACATCTCTTATTTTTACGTTAATATTAATAAAGAAAGATTCCAGCGTAAGGTCAAATTGATGAGAGAAAAAGAAATGGCTAGAAGGGTTTTTCTTCCTCCATTTTATTATAAATACTTAGGTTGTAACAAAGCGTGTAGTATAAAATAAAATATTCATTTTTGTCGGTCAAAATGTTGTTCTGGTTGTTGCTGTTGTTGTTGTTATGATTCTTCTAGCCCATAGCGAAACTTCATTGGTCTCCATTTCCCCCGTCTATAAATGATGGATGCCTCTTATCCAATCTCCACCTTGTGAAACACACAAATTCCTTCCCTCCACACAATTTTGTCTCTCTAATTATACACATTTCGTGCCCCATTTCCTCAACACGTACAAACTACACATACACACACACACACATTGAGAAATACACATGTACACACCCACAAAAGCACACATGTAGAAAAGACTCTTAAGATCTCTCCGAAGGGAGATCGAAGGGACTTGAAAAATATTTATGATTGGATGTGATGGAACAACTATCAACCCAAAATAATAATAATTTTCATCATTTTGTCTATTCCACTTTCCAGGTTGAACCAACCTCCATTCCTCTTTCCACATTTTCTGCGTGGAACATCCAGAAAAATATAGACCAAATTACTTTGAGACCCCGGGCAAAACGTTGTCGTCCTGATCTTCCCCATCTCTCTCGCTTTCTGGACAATTATGTGGGTACTAGTATTTTCAAAAAGTACTAACCTTCACTACACTTATGACATAAGTATTATTCCATTAAAAATCCTCCTCCTCCTCCTCTTCCCCCCTCTCTTCAAATGCTAACTGTTTAACAACCTTTATACATTTTTATATTCTCAAGGCTCTCTCTCTTTCTCTGCCTCATCATTATTCTCAGATACGACTCCTTGTAATGTATTAAACGCTTGACTGATGTCAAAATCCGTGGGTACATGCATATATTCTTATTTTTTTCACTCTGTGCCTCCTCCTCCTCTCGTTTTTCTTGAAGCTGAATATTAATACACAATATACGTTTCTCTCTTTTCTGTATATTATATAATGTGGCGGCGTCTGGTCCTGTGTGTGTATAGTGTGTACTGAAAGGCACCTCTCTCTAATATAATCCAGAAACATTTGTACTTACATAAAAAACAATAGAGAAAAGAGAGAGAGACCAAAGTTTCATTCAACACTTTCTTTGTGGTCATTACATTGAAATTATTATCATTTTTAGTCGAGCCGACGAAGCAGAGGTAGAAAAATCTTTAAAGGATTTATTACATGAGAAGAAGTGCCAATTATTATTAATGGGAAATCATTAAAATCTTAGAATGCAATGAAACCACTTATAGACGCATATATAATCTTCCAGTAAAAAGAAATACTACATTAGAGAGAGATGGAGAGAGGGGGGGGGGAAGAAGATGAGGACCTTAATTGGCACCCACTTTTATGACGATGGTCCCCGTATTTTTTAAAACTTGTGGTTGAACAGTCGAACTAAACTAGGAGGAGGAGGAGAGGAGAACTTTTCCATTTTCAAAGTAAAGTCGAAGACAAATTGTTGAAATGGTTTTTTCTCTACCTTCATCCAGTCCATCAAAAGTGTACACAGAAACAGACAAACTTTGAGTGTGTACCGAGTACAGGGATACAGAGTCTCATAAATAGTTTATGAACCTTATTCTTCTATTGGTTTTCTTTTCTCTAATAACTTTTTTCTCATTACTGGCTTATTCTCTTGTCCAGCCCTTTCTTCTTCCTCCATTCTCTTCTTGCAGGATACGGACTACGGGATGATCGGGAAAATCGAGACACATAAACAAAGTACTCGAGCAGGCTAATTGCTAAAGGAAAAGAAGGAAAACAATGAGATTTGAGAGAGGAGGGAGAAGCAGCATTTCGTACAATACAAATGTCCAACATATTTCTATGATTTTTGGGCTAGGCCATTTAATTGCATTTAGCTGTACTCGTAGATACACAATCATAATTAAATGACCAAGTTTCCCTAGGATAAAATTGAAGGAAAAGTCACAACAGTACAAGCTAGTACACACCTCAACGTTTTCCATCAATTTCTACAAGTCTAGAGAAAATCCTCATTGGAGAAAGATAAAAATTATAACAAAAAGTACGAGTCTGTTCCATCTTTTAAAATATTTTGAGAGTGGGCATTCACACACACTTAAGTATGTATCTTTTACCCTACACAGTACACACACACACTTAAGTATGTATTATGTGTGTGTATTACTTAATCAGCTTCCCGTCCCAGATACACCTTTTAAAATCCTTGTAAGATTAGATTTTAAAGTTTACCTTTATTAGATCCTCTAGAATACATATGACTTGTTCTTTTCCCTCCAGATTCTCTTTTCAACAGACCGCTAAGTCTTTTTCTATTTCCATCCCTCCTTCACTCTCCAGCCCACACCATCCACACAAAACAAAAAAAGCAAATGATGTTCCGATGTAGAGAGAGAGAATAAGAAAAAAACTCATTTTGAAAATGCTCAACATATTTTTTCCCTTTCTTCCTCTTCCAAAACTCAACTTTTAAACCTTGAGTGGGTCTTATAATATCCATCTCTCTCTCTCTCTCTCTCTGAGATATTCCCTTCTCAGAGAAACTAGAGAAGAGTATTACTACGTACATAATATGAGTATAGTATAAAAGTTTGTAACATGGAGGGAGCATCAGGTGCGAGTCCATCAAATAACACAAAAAAGCAAAAGTCAGGGTACAAAAGAGTGAAATGATCATAATGTGAAGGGATCCCGCACATCCACCTTCTATTGTTGTTCTACACCTTTTAAATACTGGAGGAGTTCAAGTACAAATTCATATATCTGTACATGGCTATATATATATATACATATATGTACATCACAGGTAAAAACATCATAGACATTATGCTACCAACTGCCTCTTTAAAACTAAAAGCTTATAGCAGAGAGAGAGAGAGAGGAAAAAATAATTCCAACCCAGCAATGTTATCTAATTTTAACATGCCATGTAATTTACAGTCATATTCTTATAATATATGTATAGGTATAGACTATATAGTCTATCTCGAGCCATCGCTAGACTCTGAGCAATGGAGTTAGTACAATATATAGTGTACATATGTAAAAAAATCATGGACGTCAATAATGTTGCCTTCTATTTTTTCCTCCTCTTCTTCTCCATGGTTTAAAGATTGTGATGTGGTTGATGGAGAAGGTTTTTTACACACACACACACACATACACACACAGGTAAGGTAAGACGGGCTATGTGGAGTGTATTGTATTGTCTCAGTAATGAGGCAGCAAGCAGCCTTCCTTTCATCCTCTCTCTCTCTCCTTCCCTCTTTGTGGTAGTCACTTTGTGTGAGTAAACTATACACACTGGCATGGACCTTAACTTTAATGAAACATGAAATGGAAAATGGAATAAAAACTAACTGAGGACGATGAGTGAGATGTGCAGAGAGAAGAAGAGAGGAAGAAGAGAAAAAAATTTGAATAGTCTTTTCACGATTAATTCATATCTTGTGTTGTGTACAAGATACTCGAGAGAGGAGTCGATCAGAAAATTTGATTGAGCAATTTCCTCCATTTGATTTATACACAAATTGGAAGGAGAGAAAAAACAACAATAATAACGAAAGCTAATGCTTAAAGGATAATGTAAGAAAGGAAAAGAAGAGGAGGAAATTTGTGATTTTTTTTCTTGAAAAAAAAAATCTTAATTTAATTTATGACTTTTACTATATTGTTGTTGTTCCCTTTTTTCTAGTCAATGAAGCAGAACACTAAATACCTCTTATTAAACTTGTGAGCTCGGCCTATTATTATACTTTGGTTCATAATTAAGAGGAAAAAATTGTTCATTTACAGATACAATAGATTTGGATATATGAAGGAAGATAAAAAAGAGTAAAATTTGGATATAGTTTTTTACAAGTATTCATCTTACTCGGTGAGTGTACCTCCGAGGAAAATAATAATAATATGATTTGAACAGAATCGGAATTTCTCCTCCTCCTTCTCTCTCTAAGAATCGGAAGAATGTTGGAATGCTTGAGAGAACTAGCTAGATTCTGTGTATGGTAAGATTTTTTTTAAAAATGTCTGATACGATGAGCAGAGTGTATTGGATCAAGAGAATATTGGTTCAAAAGGAAGAATGTTGGTGTGTGTGGAACTTTTAATTTTAGATCTTTGTGCATTAAAAATTTGTAATTAAATCAATAATTATGGGGCACAGTCTAGGACATTATGGAAAGGTCATAATTATTTGTGTTAGTTAAGCAAGGAGGGTGAAATTGTTGGTTTGTTCTGGTCAATGGAAAAAGCTAGGAATCTTTCAATAAGTTTTGATTAACCTGACCCGCACCTTCTCATCCCCAACAGTAAATTACAAGACTGAAAAAGATGAAGAAGGTAGAACTCTTTTGGAGGAGGATGGAGTAGAGAGAGAGAGAGAGAGAGAGAGAAAGGAAACAAAAGGTTTGGTTCGGTGATTTTCTCTCTCTCTCTCTCTCATAGTCCGACGTAAAAAGCTATTCTTATGATTTTATGTTTTGACTTGAAGGGCTAATTAAACGGGGAGGAAGGACTGCGTGTGCTACGTCCATCTTCCTTGTCAGCCCCACGACCCTTTCTCATATCCCCCTACACACACTACCTGTATGTACTGTTTAAGTGTGTGTGTGTGTAGTGGTGGTACACACTTGTAGTTGGTGGAGAGTGGGATGTGTGTGTGAAAATGGTTATTCTACACATTTGGTTTTGGGGTCCAGGGCTTCCTCATGTCATAATAATATTAACTATGGTTTTTGGGAGGATGTTACAACACACAACAACATGGAGATTTTGACGGCTTCCCCCCTCTCACATTCTTTTTACATTTTGTGTGTGTTGGATAGTTTGGTGTAGAGATACATCAAATAAGCTATCCCCACTTCTTTTCAATAAATTAGAGCCCCGTTGACGTTCCCCAAACCAACTGGTCATTAGTTTGGTCTCATCCCTGTCCAACCTCCCAATGTCCATGCAAAACTTGGGGAAACTTCAGTTCAACCGCCTGCGCGTTCTACACTAAAAATAAAAACATCCCAAAAATTTGTTTTCCCTCCTTGTAAAAATAAATTGATTGTGAACAGTCTCACACAAATTTGAACGGTGCGTGTTCGGCCTTTCTCTTTTAGTCGGATTGACCTAGTGAGCGATGATGAATGTCCAGGATTTTAGGAGATTTTTTTGTGGAATGGAAACTTAAAATTACCATTACATTTTAGAATTTTCAAAAAAATTCGATAGTCTAAATGAGAACAAGACAGAAAATTTTTACATGATCCCTCAGATTTTGTTCTAATCCTTGAATGGAAGAACTCATTACGAATTACAACGATGAGAGAAATGTGTGGTCATCATCCACTCAAGAGTACTGCTTGGAGTTGAAGAAACATTTAAATAATATTATATCATTATCCTACCCATGTAGAGAAGATAATTCGAATTTCTTGGAACGTCAACTTTGGTCAGACAAAGTCTCTTATGTCTCTTAACAGAAACACACACAGAGTGAAATAAAACCAAAATGCATTGCTTCCTTTCTACTAATTCGTGCTCGTTCGCAGGTGGACTCAAAAAGCATTTCAATCCGTTGGCAGTTGGCTTGGCAGGTAAAACAAAAAAGGAAAAAGGCTTTTAATTACTAACGCACCAACCACTTTTACTTTTTCATACACCGTACACACACACTCGCTCTCTTTCTCTCTCTCTCTCTTATGTACTCTACATATCCCTGGCCACAAGAGCACAAGATATGATGTGGTGTAGCATGGTATCCTCACAAGAGAGAAAGAGAGGAAGAAGAACCTTAACTAATTGCCTACAAATACAACAAATGGAAATGAACCAAAGACTCATTTTTTCCCTTCTTCTTCTTCTTCCTCCTCCCCACGTCATAACACAAGTGTACATGCACTCACGTCCCAATCCCAGTTTAAAGTACTACTACACACAAGTATGTACATTTATTGTAGAGGTGGAATTGTAGTGGGAAAATTTCCATGTAAAAATCATCATCATGTTAGTCATTATCTACTGAAAGCATTAGTTTTCGAAGGAAGAGAAGAAAAAAGAACAACCTGGGATATTACATATTATCTTCTCATCAGTCGTTCTGCTCTTTGCTACAGTAATAATTATTATTACCATTTTATTTACTGTCAGAATTTTATTATGACGATTGTGTGGTGTGTGTGCCAAGTTGCAGCTGTTCAAAAAAATTAAAAACGATCATTCAGATTTGGATCAGAAAATCCAAACAATTGTACCATGACAAATTGTTTGAGATATTAATAATTTTATTACACACCGAATTTTCATTAATTATTCAGCTAAACTCACCACCTAAAACAATGAAGCCAATACTAATAATTTCGTACAGTCAGTTCAAATGTAAATCGAAATAAATGTGAATCAGAAACGCGTGTGTGATGATCGAGAGGAATGTCAACAGAATATTATTCCAATTTCAATATGGATCTGACCAAAGGGGAAAAAATGGGAAGGGAAAACAATGGGTTAAATAATTAAGGTGATGGTTGAAAGAGATGAATAGTGGGTAGACAGACAGAGAGACAGAGAGTGAGGAGGAAGAAGAGGAGGAGAAATGGATAACAATTCATTCTGTTGTATATTTTTGTGAGAGCAAATTGGTTGTATCCTGTGGATTCCAAACGCGTGGGCTTCTTCCATACCTGCTGAGTTACCCTACTACTGTAGTCAATTCTCCATTATCATTTTCCCAACAGTGGTCTTACTCCTCCTTTCAATATCATGTATAATAATGGTCAGAGGAAGACAGGGAGAGAGGAACTGACTGAGTAAGATCTCGTAATCTAGACGACGACCTATAAATACTTCTGACGACTCCATATACAAGTATAATGTACAGTGTGTCTGTGTGTGTACACACAATGTAACATGGAAAATGAAATATACAGATCAATTGAATTGCCAATTCTGTTCCTTCACTCCATGATCTTGATGAGTCAATAATATATTATTAATATAAATATATACGCACGTCCTATCTTGCACATTCTTCAACTCGTGTGTGTGTGTGTGAAGAACCACAATAACATTCTATGGTGTATGATCCTGAAGAGATGAAGGAAAGAGTGAGCTCATTTTAAATACAACATTATGATAAAAGATAACAATTTTGGATGTGATAAATGCACTTGTTCGGCCTCCACATGAATCTGTACCTCTCTCTCCTCTCTCTCTCTCTCATGTTCATCAAGCCTGTCATCTTGTTGCTTTTATTTTAAGAGCTCCTGCATGTCGTAAATTAGTCCTGGTCACGGCCCGCGCCGCATCCACCTTTTTTCTCTATACATTACATTACATAACGAGCCATAATAATAACATTATGATCATACACATTCGTGTGTGTGTGTCATGTGTGTTACACGTACATATAAGTAATCATATTGTTTTTCTTACTAAAACGTTTTTGACTTTTACACAGATCAACCAGTCTCTTATCCGTCAACTGTTTCCTCAGGATTTTACATAGTTCAAATTTGAGGGAGGAGAAATTAAAAGAAAACATCCAAAATTATACGACTTTTATAGTATGACTTGCTCTATCTCTTTGTCATGCATGGTATTCATCATATTATTTTTATAGTCTTTTTTCTGCTGTGTCACGGAAGACAAGAAAAACCAAACAACCACACACGGAGGGTGGACACTGAATATCCTGGACAATAGATTTAAGGAAATGGAAGAGGAGGTCTCCTTTTTCTGGTGGGATTCGGTGGGGGAGGAGAGTAGTGTGATCTGTGTACAACAATGAAAAGATGAATGACTAGCAACACGAAGATAAACGGGGATTTTTCTTTCTCCATATACTGTATGTACAAGAGTATCCATTATCAGTCTTGGGGTTTCCTCCAATGCACTTTTTTCCGTTCTCCGTTTCTCTTCTCTCTTTCTCGGTCTTCCACGGTCGTCGGAGAAAGGAAAGCTGAGGAATTTAGGATGACCAAGCGTCTGGCTTTCACTCGGATAAATCCGCCGAATTTAATTCGGGCAGATGAAGAAACTGTTCACTTTTGCTGTATTGTGCAGAAAACAAATTATGGAAATATTATTTTTAGAAATTAAAAATTTGTAATGCTCACACTGAAACAGAATTTTGAAAAAGTTTTCCGGATTCAATGGGAGAGCTGTCCGAATTTGAGAATTGACTCTCCCGACCTGGCCACCCTACTCAGGATATAATGTAAATGTATATGTTGTGGTGTATCCGTGTATTAGTGGAGACATTGGCCATGTTGATATGGAATGTGGAGGGAGAGTATTGTTGAGTCTCTAACAAGGAAGAGAGACTTTTCCATATACATACACACAGATGTGTGTGGACTATGTTCGGGGAAAAGGAGCAAGTCCAGTCTGGCTGGAAATCTTAGTTTTCACCAGAAAAAATAAAGAGAGAGTCTAGATTAATGGGCAACCTCTAACCATTGTGCTTGAGCGATTTTTTCCCATTTTCTTCCCTTTCTTCAGCCTCTTGACTCTTTTGCAATTTCTTCCACTTGGTCTGATTTATCTTTGGAATCGACTCTCCAACCCAACCGCATCATCATCCTTCTCTCTCTTCTAGCTATTTTCTTCCTCTCTACACATCAGGGTGGCCTATAGCGATAGTACAAAGTCCTTGTAGTACATAGACCTGTCCAGGACACCCACACACACACACTTCTCTCTCTCTTGAAAAACCTAACCTTTACAATAGTTGCAATAGTTGAGTTGCATAAAAGAAGGTTCCATCCTATTCAACGGAAGAAAATCAACGTCACCACCCCACATAATAATTTCTCTCATCTCTTCCCATCTGTGTGTGTGTGTCTTTGGTCTTTACGGAGAATTCTCTCTCTGTGTCTTGTCAAGACATATTATTTTCAATTAGTTTACAGGGACACAAGATTAGTTTGTGACGGCTTGGACCAAATTTAATTGTTCCTCATAGGCTATAGCTCATAGTCAGGGCCACCACCGTGACATGGCAGCTTATATTGTCTGTCCGTCCAAAATAAACGTCTGACTCTCTTTCCTCCCTCTCTTCCTTTCTCTCTCTCTCCTACAGATACTCTCTTCATTCTTGAAAAGATGTGGAATTGTAAAAAATGAAAATTTATGGGTTTCTCTCCCTCTTTCCTTCCACTTCCACTTGACTCTCATCGCTCTTGAATGTGTGGACTACCACTGGCCGCTCCAAAATGATGGAGATGAGGATATGTTGAACTGTTAAGTGCAATATAAAGAAGATATACAAAAATCAGGGAGATGATCTGTATGTGTGTGTGTTGAAGAAAATGGGAGAAAGAGAGAGAATTGCTGTAAGATTGTGTATCTTAATCTGCTATTATTATACTTTTTCCTTGTTGTTCTCTTTTGTGCGAGAAAAGGAACAATAAATTGGTGAGCGTAAACTTTTGTGTCCATACCGTAAACAGTCAATCTTAAGGACTGTTAAATGTTAGAACCAACAAGTCGTCTATCTCGGCAAGGAATAGGATTCAATTCAAACACGTACGGTACATTACGGTTACATTAGAATGGACGGAAAAGAGTAACAAAAATTGATTGGATAATTGATACAAGTTGAACCCTTGACCAATTCTCACCATAATTTACGAATGTCATAATCATACTATCAATATAATACAATTGTACAAAGATACCCCAGACTTCACTCTCCGTTTTTTACTAATCATTCGAAAAAGCTTTTTTTCCTCCCTCTGTCTTCTTTCTCTGGTCAATCTCTTTTAGTAACCAGAACACACATACACATCATTAGTTTTATTAGTGAACTATGGACAATTCCATTTTCTCCCTCTCTCCTAATTTAGTGTCTCCTCCACCTCCTCCTCTTCTTCTTACTCATCATCTTAAGTTATTGTTGGTGATGATGCTGATGAAGATGATGGTGAGGAGTCAATAGAGTGGAAAAATTGTCTACGATTAATACACAACAACAAGTTTAACCATAACCATCTATTCCCTCTCTCTCTCTTCTACTTGATATTTTGCATTCAACTCTTCTTCTCTTCCCAGCAGAAGTGGAAGTCTGTTCTTTCTCTTACTATTCTATCCTCAAGTCCTGAGTCTGTCTGATTCTGTGTGTGTGTGTGTGTCTGTAGCAAGGGGGCTAATTGTCTAGGAATTTTTAGTCATGTCGTGACGAATCTGATCTCTTCATCTGCCCAGCATGACGTCATTTAGAGATCAGGCTTTTTTACCCTTTGTATCGAAGCTTCTGATTACGCCTTTTGTTTTGTGTGTGTGTGTGTACGTGTACACTCTCTTTCTATGCGTGTGAGTGTGTGTGCCCCCTTTTGCTGGGAAGGAGAAAAAAATTCCCTTTTAGTTTTATTGACTCTCCACCTTTACAAATAATTTAGAACGCAAATATCAAAATTCAAATATGATGGCTCCTAGCCCAAGCACAAAATATGTATGTATATTGTTGTGGTGGTAGAGTTTTTATAGATATAAGATGGCATGGCTGCTCATCTTGATGGAGATGAGATGAGGATGCGAAAAAAATTCACTTGGTTTTTTTTCCTCCTCAAGACTTTTTGATGTGTGGAATGTTGTTGAAGGACTACAATCTTGTTAAATTGCTCCTGCTACTATGGAATGATTGAGAGAGGAAGGGGAAGGGAGAGAACAAATTTTTACAACGAAATGTATATGTTTTCAAAGTTTAATTGACAACGATGAAAAACACATTCATGATGAACACAATCTCCAAGAATTGTACAGTAATAACACAGGCAACAGTGGGAAAAAGTTGAAAGCAACACACACACAGAAACACAAGTTTTGGACAGTACTCATGCAAACTTTGATGAAATCATAGACTGAAATATCAGAGAGAGAAAGAGAGAGACGAAAAACACAGACACACACACAATGGTGAGTAGACTTGAGGAGCCTAAAGGCCTACACAAAAATCCATAGAATTTTCCAAATGAAAATGAGACTGTCTATAAATGTATATTTAATAGAAGATGTGCTTCTGTGTTCACAGAGTTCTTTTTTTTGGAGAGGAAAAGGTGGAAGAGAGCAAAAGGCTTTTTGAGAGCTGGCGTGTTTTCGTTGTGTGTGTGTGTGTTGTTTGAGATCGCATGTTGTGCTGTCAGCAAAGGAAAGAGACACACCAGAGAAAGAGAGAGAGAGAGAGAGAGAGGGATTGTTGCCGACTGTGAGTGGTAGTAATAGAAAACAGTTAATTTCTACATGCACATGCCATCCAAACTTGATGATTGAAATTACCCCGGAACATTCATCATTGTCTCATTTTTTTTCTATTTACTTGAAAAACGTCAAGTCGAGGAACAAACGAGCCAAAATCGATCGACTGTGTGTGTGTGTGTGTGTGTATTTGTCTGGTGTACAATGTAAATACATACAATTTTACCTTTACAACATGAAACAAGCATCAACACGAAATTAAATCCACTCTTTGTGACTCTTACAGCTTTTTTAAAAAAAGAAGCCAGAATTTTTTCCATTATTATGCTCTCTCTACAACATGAAAACAAACATGATACCTTTAATCATGTATTTTTCCTTCCTTCCTCCAAAATTGACCACAATCCACGAAATCCATTTCCATGTTGTTTCAACCTAATAACAGAGAGAAAGTGGGATCCCTAATTGAACCCCCAAAATATGATATACTATTGTATACACACACAATTTTTAACCACTACTTCTCTCTGCATACACATTACACATGGATTGAAGGAAAAGTTGGATGATTATTTTGAATTTTTAATTAAGCTAATCAAATTTTAGTTGGGAAGAAAATGGAGGAAGAGCGGTACATTTTTTTTAAAGATGAAGCACGTCTTTCTGTGGTTAACTCTTCTTCTTCAGCTTCTTTCCTTCTGCTATGCCTTCATTGCTATTACTATCGCAAAAAAAATACATCGAGAGACATACAGAGTAGGGGTTACAATCTGCAAGGAAGGGAAAACAAGGCATGGGATGAAATGAAATAAAAAATCAAGTATTCCACGTCTTGAAATTTAATACTCAGAATTAATAATGAAACAAAAAGTTTCTTCTTCTAATCGTAAGTTGAAATAAGATAGAGAGAGAGAAAGAAGAGGAGACAGAGAAAAAAGAAACAGGATCATAATTTTCAGAGTTGGACATCTTTCCCAACATTCCTCACACACTATGGGGCTACAGGATGACCAATAAAGTCAAAATAAAAGGACTAAACAGAATGTACAAAATACTAAACACGTTAACAAACTAACCTTAGCTGTCGAGACATTGGCTACTTGCTACTTGATATCCTCATTCCATCCTCATGGATCCAAGTGAGAGGAAAGAAGAGAGAGGAGGAGAGAGAAAAAAATGAGCGAAAATGTCTTGTGGAGTGCGTGTGTGAGGATATGACAGGAGGATTTTCGTGCAGATTTTTCATTTTTCAATTCTCCCAGCTCATCCATCCTCGTTGGGTTCGTTTGAGTGTGCCTGTGTGGATTGTGGAAGTGTGTGTGTGTGTGGAAAAAAGGTTTTCACCCATGCAATTTAAATAAAATCATTCCTCTTCAATTATTACAAATACTCGGTCGATTGTCAAGTTGGGAAAAAATGGTCATGGCGTGTCTTGTCTCCGAGATCGCCACACACATACACAAATGCAGACAGAGAGAGAGAGATGTTAATACAAATGGAATGTACATTCTTATTATATTATAAATTCAGCAAATATCTCCAGACTACAATTAAAAAAGAGAGAATACCTCAAGAAAAATTACAACAATTTGTTTTATGAACTCGATCCTTCTTTCTCTTCCCATCAACTCATTAAATGTAGATATCAAAAAACGTCATGTTTTGCCTCTTTTTTATTGCAGCAAGACGCTTTGAACTACAAAAGCACGTAGCACAGTGAGCAAAAATGATAGAGACAATAAAAACAAATTATTATTTTTTTACAAAGAGAGAGAGAGAAAAATCTCTCAAATAGACAAGTTTTTAATCAGCGAATAAACAAATAAAGAAGCTGTTGGGTCTCCGCGTGTGATTTAACAGAGTGTCTCATCCATAAATCTTCTCAGCACGTTAGCAATTATGGATTTTTGCTCAACATGACCAAATGACTCAGGTAGCTTTTATACACACATATTCTTAGTGTGTGTACGTGTGACAAGACACAGGAAAATTTTTTACGGAGTAAAGTGGCGTAGGGTCGAACGGGGCTATTGTGGCCATTGGTATTTTCAAGACAATGGGTTGAGTTTTTGAACCGAATTTTTGTCTAGATCTGTTCTCCGCACACTCCGTCACTATACACTAAAGTTTGAGTGCTTCACTAACTAATTTGTTAAAGCTATGGCTAGAATTAATGATGATACGAAAACAATCTCTGACAGAGTTTGTCCTCAAAATTACAATGGACTGAATAGCGAGTACACTTTGATACTTTTTGATGAACTAACCTCTGACACGTCGTCTCAAGAGATCGG
>WJFB01002234.1:0-21068 GCA_009870185.1 Pygmarrhopalites habei
CTAACCTGTGTATTTTGGAAGTAATGTCGCCATAAGGGTCGAATTTTATCTTGACCTCCCACATCCCAGACGGTGAAACTAATATTTTTATATTCAACAGTCTCCACATTGAAACCTATAGACATATACAAAAAAGGAAAAACACAATAAATAACTGTACAATGGACAAAATTAATGAATTTGGACATGAAACATGACGAGAAAAATAATTGTATGATTCATACCGATTGTGGGGATGGTAGTGACAATTTCGCCGAGTTTAAATTTGTACAAAATTGTAGTTTTTCCGGCTGCATCTAATCCGACCATTAAAATCCTCATTTGCTTCTTGCCAAAGAGGCGAGAAAGAACGCTGGACAGCGTCAAACCCATGTTGTTGCACTTCTTAAACTCTAATAATTACTATTATGAAAAATTAACCTAACTTTTAACTGAACCGTCGTTAGACATCAGAATCGTTCCTATCTTCACTCTTTTACAGACCAGACTGCGACTAAGAGACAGAAATTCGCCTGCCGGGTCCGAAGTAGTAAACACACACAAGTGAGAGCAGAGCCCCAGACATTCATACTGTCCTCAGGGGCTCCGCTCTCATTCGTGCGTGTTTACTACTTCGGACCCGGCAGGCGAATTTCTGTCTGTTAGTCGCAATCCTGTATGTACATAATATGATGATGTGGACAAACTATCCAGTTGGGAATCATACGGCCCACACCATCTACCAATCTTGTCCGTATCTACTCCTGTAGATGTCCTTGGTGCATCCTTCCCGACCTCGATGGTACTTTGACCCGGAAACCGAGAAATCAGTTTTTACAAGCCTATAAGAACGGCAAGATTCCTATAAGGTTAAAGTGTCCTTTCAAAAAAAATAAGACTATTAGTACATATGTACCTCCCCCTTCACTCCCATACATAAGGGGAAGATGGACAGAGTGAGTGTGTGTGTGTTGTCTTCGAATTGGTTCTATGTGACCATATAAAAGGATGATGGTCTTTCGTGTGTGGATGTACATGTGTAGAAGAGGGAAGGAATTGCTGGGTGCACGGAGTGAAAAGTTGCTCGAGATGCTGAGGCATACGAAGTGATAATTACATTTTAGATTAAAAAGAAAGAGACTCTTTTTTCTTCTCTCTCTCTCTCTCTCTCTCTTCCTTTCCTCTCCTTCAGCTCTCCCTTTCTCTCCCTCCTTTTACACTTTCTCAACATTCTAAAAGTATACACACTAGCAAAGAGAGAAGACCTTTTCGTACATAACCTTGGTATATATGTATAATATACTTTTTTTGTTAATCTCCAAAATGCACCATGTGTATGTATATAGGTAGGTATGAGTACGCAATTTAACTTTACCCTTCGGTCGCTCTGGTCGTCCATAGTTGAGAGAGAGAGAGAGAGAGCTGGACTTTGATTGTGCTGATTTCAAGAAATGAATCAAAGAGAGACGAGAGAGGGGGAGAGAGAAAAAAAAGAACCTCACTCTTCACCTCCCATTCTACACACATACACTCTCCTTCACACACACACATACACGAGAAGTCTTTCATGTATATTGTACAGACGTGTGTATGTGTAGGGGATGTTCTCAATCCGTCTTTTCACATTGTGAGAGGCTACAATTTGGTTGCAGTTTATCCAGTGGGTTCACTCCACTCTCAGTTGAGTGTGCAGTCCGAAGAGAGGGGGAAGGTGTGGAAAAGGAAAAGGTGAGAGACTCAAAAAGTATGATGCCCTCTTTACCCCCTCCTCCTCCTCCCTATTGTAATGAGATAATATAATATATAGATAATGGACATACACCCTGTGTGTGTGTGCGTACGGCACAAATCACCTTTCCCTGAAACCGGGCATACATAATCTACAAACACACACGTTTTCAGGTAGTTGGTTTATAAAAGTCCCTACAGGGAAGGACGGTGTGTGTGTGTGTGGAATAACTCGAGTATGAGAGATGGAGAGGAAGATAAAGTGTATAATAG
This sequence comes from Pygmarrhopalites habei, assembly GCA_009870185.1. Classification (NCBI taxonomy): domain Eukaryota; kingdom Metazoa; phylum Arthropoda; class Collembola; order Symphypleona; family Arrhopalitidae; genus Pygmarrhopalites; species Pygmarrhopalites habei. Next base: position 1,981 of record WJFB01002234.1, read on the forward strand.
TGCATCTGAGGGATGAGGTAGTAGTAGCAGTAGTATGTAGTAAGCAGCCAACTATAGATAGACTGACAATGAGATTCAACTCTCACTCATATTACCCTCTTCCCTTCTCTCTCTCTCTCTTCATTTGGCTATAGAGAAGGGGGGTCTGTCTATGAGTTACATGGAGAGATGTATATAGGGGCAAAAATATTTTTCCCAAAAAGCAGGAAAAAAAATCCCATGTCCAATGGGGAGGAAAGTGGATGGAGACGAGAAGGAGACAGAAGAGAGAATTTCATAATATTGCTTTCCGTCATATCGATTGGCGATTGCGTGGTCTTCTGGCAGCCAGTGAGGATTCGACATCCAACACATCGGTGCATCAGCAGATTTCGGTTTTTGGGAAAGAAAACGAGAGAGACGAGAGAGACCACGTTCACTCTGGGGTCACACGACTGTGCTTTCCTCCCCTTGTCCACTTCTTTACTTTACTACACACACACACACTCACTCTCTCTCACCAATACTACTACTTCTCCCACTCTCTCTTCTTATACACTACACACACACACTGCGAAGCACAAAGCACACTCTCCACTCCCCGTATATACACACACACACACCAACTCCAATTCTTTCTTGTACAATCTCCCCCGTTCTTCGTCCTCCTCGTCATCTTCTTCTACTTGTTGTCCCCACCGAACAAAGACTTCACAACTCTCCCTCCTCCCCATCTCCTCCCCCTCATTCAAGAGAAGAGGAGAGAGACAAGACACACACACACTGCACACCTGCAATCTCCATACACATACATTCCTACCCCCGGTCCCTGCCTCCCACTCCCACTGTACATGAAGAGAAAAAAAGTCAAATCGGTCGGGTTCCTCTGCCTTAATAACTACTACACTAATTACTAATTAACACAATTACACAACTGATAATTAATTACAAATTAATTACTCATCGACCTAATAACTACGGAGAACATGGAGAAAAACCATTCTTGACCACGTATGCTCCCCACAACACTTTTAATCTTGACAATAATATAAACACAAGGAGTGGAAAAGCTTCTTAGCCAATTTTCTTCCTCCTCTTCAAAAACAAAGAGAAAGACACACTCGCAAAAAAGGAGAAAGTGGAGGAACAACCACACGGATGTTTTCACTCTACAAACATTCTCCATTGTTGTCAATGCAAGAAGGAGAAAAGGAGTACACAGAAGAAGAATGTGCAGTGGAAATAAAGGAGAGGAGAATAAAAATTGAGACATAATAATATGGGAAAAGGAGGAAGAAGGAATCAGAGAGTGAAAGAGATAATAATATAAAAAAATATGAGTTGTTGTGTCGTGTCTTGAGAATAAAAAGAGAAGGAGGAGGAGAAAACGAAAAGTAGGGAGAAGGGAAGAGAAAAAAGGGACGGATTTAAATTTGAAAATCATTGAATGTACAAGGGGAATTGCATGGAATTGGTATTGGGGAATTTGTGAGAGTGTTTGTGTGGGTCCGTCGTGTGTGGGTCCCTGTGCTTTGTGTGGATGTGGATGTGTGTGTTTTTGTTTGGTTGGTGTGTGTGCGAGTTTGGAGGGTGAAGGCACGTTTCCTCCACTCTTTTCCCCAGTCTCAACCTGCACTACGACTCTTGAGGAGGACACACGAGAGTGTGGAGTGGCCCATTTACTTTTTTGCCTATACTCTCTCTCTCACTTCGTTGTTTGTGTCTCTACACACAATCCTCCTTACAATAACTACCCCTACTATTATTTACTTGTTCTCCTTTTTCTACTCTACGTACTCGACAGTGAAATTCACACACACACTCACAATATTTAAATACAAAGAGAGAGAGAGATTTTCAAAGTGAATTTTGTTTTTTGAAAATTTAAGAAGAGAAGTTACTAAAATAATAAAAAAAATACGGAGAGAATCACCAACTTGTCAATTTACACTTTAAATGTTCTCCTCCCTCCGAACCCCTTCGTCGTGGTCGTCATCTTCGTCATAAAAATGATAATACACAACAAATAATAATAATAAAAAGGAAGATTTTTTTTGGGAAGGAAGTGTGTGTCTATATTTTTGTGATTGTGATTGTGACGAGGTGGTGGTCCTCGATCGTGAGTGGTGCATGAGAGTATTTTGTAAGAGTCAATTTGTCAATTTTTTGGAAAAGAGAAGAGAAGGAGGAGGAGAAAATCTCGGGTGAAGAGTGACGAGAGTGTGTGAGAGAGTTGTTGTTGTTTCTTCTTCGTCCTCTACACACACACACACACCTCTTCGTCGTCAGTTTTCTCCATTCCTGGAGGAACGAAGGAGCATCTCCCGGTTCCTCCCGGTTACACTCTTCTTACACTCCTCTCTTCGTTCTTTGTTCGTCATTTTACATGTGTGTATTATTATTATTTTTTTTGGATAGTGGTGGTGGTGGATCTTGTGATGGTGTTACGACAACTACTTACTCTACACCTACAACTACTAGTCAAAGAGTGTGAGTGTGTGTGTCCACCAAACGAGTCCTTGTTTTGAGAGTATGAGTGACAAGTTTTCCCAGGTGACCACCAATAATGACAACCACCACAATAACAACAGAAGCAGTCCCATCATAAATCCCCAACATTACCATCATCATCATCCTCCACGGATTTGTAATTCTCATTTTAATTTTAAATTTCTTACTGGACTTGAACAACACCAACGCAAATTCAGTCAAAATACCCAAGCTGGAGGTAAGTCCAACATTTATTCATAAAAAATTAGAAGACAGTTTCAAAATTTATATCCAAAATAGTCAGTGATTCCAAAACTGAAGATTTTCGTCAAAACGAGTTTTAGTTCTCGATTTATAGTCTCTTGTGTCTGATTTATACTATCAATTCTTTGTCACGGTCAGTCGTACCAGACTAACACACGTCAGAAAATGATTCCAAAATTTTTGTCATCAATTGAAAAGTGAAATAACGTTTTTATTGAAACTTCTCTGAATTTCAAGATCGATTTACTACTTAGGTCATTTTCAAATTGAGATGAAAATTGTGAACTAAATTCCGTCGTCACTAACTTGTTTCCGGGCACAAGCTGAACAAAAAGTGACAGCTAAATTGTGTATATTTTAAAATTTTTGAAAAATGGACGTTTTCATTTATATTCAACTCTTTTTCGTCCTAAATCCTTCGACAATCACGATCTGATTAGATGACACAATGTTTGAAAACAATTATAGTCAAAATTGGATTTTAAAATCCATTTTTTGATTGAGTGACAGGATATTATTATTCCTTGCGTATGTGTCCGTGTCTTTCACTTTCTCTCCGCCCTGAAATGAGGAGAACGGGAAGAAAAAAAAGAGAATTGAGTGGGACGTTCATGCATGATGTGAGGGGAAATGTGTTTTTTTAAAAAAAATTAAAATCGATTATTTTAATGGTTCATCAAGAGGACTTGGAGCAAATTTTCACTTGTCAGGCAACAGAGGAAATCACCCCTCATAAGAAAATGTTCTACTCTTTGTCCCTTGTAAAGACATTACATATTTTTATTTTTTGATATGACATCACTGGAAAGAGAGAGAGAGAGAGAGTGAAAGAGTACAAATTTTTTATATACACTTTTCTTTTACTACCCCGCGTTAAATTCTCTCTTATCATAAATCCTGCCTCGTAACTTTTGACTCTGTCCTTCCTTTCTCTCTCTCTTCTCTTCCTTTTCTTTTTTAAATTACAACTTTTAACTTTAGTCCCTAAGAAGAAGAAGTAGAGGGAGATAAAAATTTTCTCATTTAAAATCTTATCTTGATTCACCATCATAATTGCCATCCCCCTTTCTCTACCCTTCCCCTTGACTCTCACTCACATCCTCAATAAATATCTTTTCCCACAAACACACACAAATAGTTGCGGGGGAAAAGTATTTGTGCAAAAAATCTTCCCTCCAAATAAAAACGCATCACGCACTCTCTCAAACATATCAAAATGGTTAAAGAGGACATACATCTCATTCAAATTTAAACAGAGTGGGGGTGACGCACTTGAGCATTCTTTTAAAAAAGATAGATTCAAAGGGAAAAAAAGGTGATCAATAATTCCTCTGTCCATTGCATTGTCCTTCCAAGGCTTGAGAGCATACGGAGGTCGGATGGGGGGAAAAGAGGAAAGAGATTTTGATTGGGAGAATAAGGGGAAATCGGGATGTGTCACACGGTGCACCTGAGTCTGACTCTCTCTCTCTCTCTCTTCCGTGGTTAAAAGTTTATTGAGTCTACATGTACAGCATGTGAACCTGTGTGTGTTTGAATGTGTGTGTGAGGCTTCAATCTCGATTTCAGTTCTCTCTTTCCACTTGAGCTGGCTCACAAGCAAACAAACACAAGGAATTCTCCACAGAAGCGCCTTTAACCGAGAAATGACATGGTCTTCCTCCCTCCCTCCCTCTCTCCCTGTATAGGCACCAGAGCATGTGAATAGTAAATGTTCTGTACCATGCCAGTGTGTAGTTGTGTGTATGTATGGGTGTGTGTGAGAGAGTGTGGGACTGTTGGTGTGTGTCATGGCCATGTGCTGGAGTAAAGGGAGAGAGAGAGGAGGGGAAGGTGGTTATATTCTCTCTCTTTCTCCTCCTCCTTTCATCCTTCCATTCATCTCTCTTCTCCACACTTCCACTATCTTACTACTTTTACTACCAACTTTACTACATGAGCCGAGTCACCTGGTCTCTACATGTGATCTCTCTCTCACTCTCAGCCTCAGTCTATATATCCTCCTCTATACTCCTCACTCTCACTCTTCACTCTCTACAACAACATTCACAAAATCCTTTTATATAGTTCAAAAATTGAAAGCACAACCTCCTACTCCATCCACACACACACATACACCACACACATAGGAGTATAGGAGTAAAGAACAACCGGCAAACAAGTGAGTGACAGACAGACGTAGACAACAACAACCTTCAGGTGCTCTTCTCCAGTATCTTCACACTCTCTACTCTTCACCATATATACGCACACACACACACACACACAAATTTCTCCTGATGATGATGTGGAAAAACAAGAACAGCCACGAACCCCTTCTGCACGTTTGTCTTCATTAAAAATTAAATGTAACCACATCATGTAATCCAGACTCTACACACTAGACACAAAAACAATTTTGTGAAGAATATCCATTTCATTACTACTGACCTCCTCACCTCCACCACTCCTACTACGTCCTTTCAAAAACGACTCACATTGTCTATCACATTTCTCACACTTTAACATGACAAGCCACGATCTCTCACCTGTAGACAATTAATATGGACAATCATACTGGGAACAACATCTTTTGTTACCCTTTATTGAGATTAGCTTCTAATTTCGTCTTCTCATTTATTTAAAAAGACTTGTACATTCACAATTAGCTATTAATTGAATGGTTATCTTAATCTTTGTCATGCATCAAAATTGATTTATCCTTGTTGTACGGTAGTTACTTTTCTAAAAAACGTGTGCTTCATTTTTTTTGAAGGAAGGACAGTTTTTGACAATTTTTGACAGGAACAGAAATTTGGGATTTAATATAGAAATGAGGAGTGAAGGAAGAGGGAGGGAGGAATAAAAATGGGGTCAGGAAAATCCAGTTGTCCCATGACAGAGGACAAAGAGTGGTTTACGGAACATGATGATCCTATAATAGAGAGAATGGCATCTCATTCCCTCGTTTGGCTGTGAAAGGCCTGCTTCCTTGGGAAAAGAGTGGAGCTTGGGCGGCATGGAAATGAAAGGCACGAGAGGAAGGGAGAAAGCGGAAAAAGTATCTTATATGTGTGTGTGTGATGTTGAAAGGAGAAAGAGTTCAAGTCGACTTGCCAGTTGCACTGTGTGTGTGTGGAAAGAGCCAGAGACTGGAGGAGGAAGAGAGAGAGAGAGTATGGGGGTGATGGGAGAGTGAGATCGACTGTGGTTACGTAGTAGTGGTAACGTAGTAGTAGCGGCGTAACTTTACATAGACCCTCGTTTTTTACGCTCTTGCTCCGCAATGCCTCAGTGTAAGTAAGCGGCTCCCTATCTGTATGTATAGCTCTCTCTCTCTCTGCCTGTGTGTGTGTGTAGAGTACGAGGGAGAGAGAGAAGAGAGAGCGTAGAGCGTAACTGTAAAAAAATCTGTGAATGAATGGAAGATCACCACACTCCCTTACAATAGGTAGTTCTGTACGGAGCACACACACACACATCCGTACCATACAACTCTCTCTTTCTAACCCAGGGTGTGTGTGTGTCTATTACATGGCAGACACATAGTCCCACACAAAACCCCACACGCACATACATTGAGGGCCACGTGCCCCTTCCGTGTAAATACTCTTGACTATCCTTCCCAATACCCCTTTCTACTTTCTCCTCCTTTCTCCTCCTCCCTCTTTCTCACTGGGACTCTGATGAGCTGTGGAATTTGCAATTGAACATCAAGAAAAGTGGAGAGTTGGGAAAGGATGAGGGAAGAAAAAAAACTATTTTCTGCATTCCGACTCCTTGGATGTCCTATTAGTAAAACGACAATGCTCTACATATGGGGTGGAAAGAGAAGGAAAATGAAAAAAAAACTGATGATGACGATTTAAAAGTGTTTCCTCCATCCCATTCCTACTAGCTATTCCAACTTTTTCCACTTTCCTCCGTCGCTCTCCTTCCCTAGAAACACACACACGAGCACTGGCACACACACTCTCTCTTTCTCTTTAAACTTACGACTATTTCAATGTAAATTTACAACTGCTGTCTTGTTTTTCTTGGAGAGATTTTTTTTTCACTCCTCTCTCTCTCTCTCTCCCTCTCTGTCCCTCTTTCTTCCTCCTGCCTGTCACTGCGAAAAATGGAGACAGATATTATGGATTTATGGAAATTATTTTCAAGAGCTGCAGTCAACTTTTTTTCCCTTCTCTCTCTCTTCTCTCTTACACTTTTTCTTCTTCCTCTCTCGTACCTCCTCTCCTACTCTGCAACTCTTAAAAAAAGTTGAGAAAAGTGTGACGATCACAAACGGAAACAAAACCAACAATTTTTTAAAAAAGAAATGAGAAAGAAAATTTTTATTTTTTTCCCCTTCAATATTTTACTACCATATAGTCTACGGAAAGAAATCATATAACAAAAAAATCCGATTCCCTCCGTATACTTCTTTTTCCTATAAAATTTCTTTCCTTTCCAAACTTTCTGTTTTTCTAAAGTAATTAAATAATCCAATTCTACATTTCTACACTCCCACTTTAAATTACGTGTGCCTATTATAAATAGGATGAATGTATTTTTCAAACTAGAGCCAATTAGTAAGGAGGGGGAGCTAATGAGGTAAATTAAATTTTTCCCAAGAAAAAGACATTAAAAATTCACATCCGCGTGGATTCCCGAAGAAATATGGTCAGAATGAAATGACACACACATGAACCGTCGTACATTTACGTGAATTACGTAGGTTTAAAGTGAATCAGCATGAAGAGAAGAGTCACGGGGAGAATGACGTCATAATTTTATAGAGGATGCACAATTCAAACAATTATCTCCCTACTCACAATCACCAGGGGAAGGAGACGAGGGAAGGGGAAAGTAGGGGGACCACGGGATTGGGTGGCAAAAGTTTTTGCAGATAAGAAATGAACTTGGATCACACACACACACATCACAAATATAATAATATGTGAATCCATTCTGTGTGTGTGTGAGAGAGAGTGTGTGTGGGGGGATGGATGGGTATTGTGAAGGGAGGGGAGGCAGTGGAGGATTTGAGTTTGACGCAGCTGCTATGATGATGAGATTGTGTGTTCTATTGTTATGATATTGTGCAGGTAGAATGATACTTGGCGGTCAAGCCTGGCCCATGGCTGTTCCAAGAGTGGAGAAAGAGAAAAGGAGAGAGAGGAGAACAGGGACGGGGTAGAAAGTTATGGAAGTCGATGATATGTTAGATCTTGAGAATAAGAGAAAAAAGAGAGTGGAGCTTGAATAAGCAAGAGTACAAGGGAGAGAAGAGGAGGGAGGAATGGAGAGAGAAAGAGAGAGAGAGAGAGAAAAAAAGAGTCAGGGGAAAAAAACAAGGAAAAAATTGGAAGAAAATCAATTGGTTGGGCTCTTTCATTTCGATAGAGCATTGCATTGGCAAAATGACAAAAAATGTTATCAGAATTTTTGGCGCATGCTCCCCCTCCCCCTCCTCTCTCCACCAGCCTCGTCTCTCTCTCTTTCTCTCTCTCTCTCTCACACACACATACACACTTTCTCTCTGTATTTCTTGGTCTTGGTCTTCTTCGTCTTCTGGTTCCGTCTTCCGCTCTCATTCGTCTATGAAGCATTGTGTGTGTGTGTGTGAGTGCATGTGTGTGTACAGATATACATGATCATATTATACATAAGCCATAAGATATGCCACTTGGTCTTCCTTTCTCCCTCCCTCCCTACCGTGTGTGTGTGTGTCTTGTGTAGTAGCCCTCGTCATACCAATATAAATATAAATATGTACATTATTATTCTTCATAACTTTTTACAATAACTCCTCTTTCACTCTTCTCTCTACTCTGCTGTGCCTGCCACTACCACCGACAACAAGCACAAGAACAAGGGAGAAAGGAAGGGAGAAACCCATGAGCAAGTCAGCACAAGACCAGCCAAGCAAAAAGTTGACAGGGACAGCTTGCCGTCTTCACCAGCTAATAACTGCCCGCATACAATACAATAGTCTCCTTTCCTCGAAAAATTCTTCTCTCGCTCTCCCTCTCCTCCCAAAAATCCCATCTTCTCTCCAACAGACACACACACACACAGTTTGTCCAACTCTCAAAAGTAACCTGGGGATATGGAAAAAATCCATGATGTACATGTAACTCCACCACCATCACATCATCATGACTTTGTTCAAAAAATTTTTTTTTGTTCCAGTTTTTATTCTCGACAAATTTCTCAGAGTTAGGAAGAGGACGAAAGGTCAGAGTTCATTTGACTGAATGAAAGAGGGAGGAAGAGAGAGAGTGTGTGTGGGGGTATTGTAAAAAAAGACTTGGACTAAGAGAAGGAGAAAAAATGGAGAGTGTAATAATTTTTTCCCTTTTACTTTTTTTTAAAAAAAAGAAGAAAGAAGGTTGTCCCCTCCCCTAGAACGATTTGCACGTGAAATGTGGATTTTTAATAGGGCGAATGGGCACATATGGCCACAGAGAGAGAGTGTGTGTGTGGAAGGGAAGGAAGGGAAAGGCAAGGGAAAAGCACACAGAAAAAGAGAGAGAGAGAGAGAGAGGGAGAGAGTTAAAATTGCGGGTAATCTTGAGTGTCGATCGACGGCGCATCTACAGCCATCATAAACTTATGAGCTCACAACACAAAAAGCTCCTGCTAAAAGTGTAACAAAAGCCCCCAAAGTATAAAAGTATAGCATAGCCATTATCCCATATTGCTATTGCTATTGATGTGTCTAAAGTTAAAGAGTAGAGAGAGAGAGAGAGAGAGAGAGCTGATGCCATTTGGCCATGTGAATTATGCCTCTCGTCATAAAGCGGCTGTGTGTATGGTGTGTGTGTGGAGAGAGAGGGAGAGAGAGTGTGTGTGCTAATATATATGTACACATACATGGCCAAGGTAGTTAGTTCCTCCGTATGCAAGTTGTTGTGTTGTGTACGATATACTCGTTTTGCCTTGTCTTATTGGCCAATCAAATGCCCGTGGCCACACACACACACAGTACACAGTGAAATGGGAAACATGTACATTCACAACAAGGAATAACTTTTATTCAAACTCATATCCTCTCTCCTCTCCTCACATCATTTTTGCATAGAAAGGGAGTATAGGTCACCAATTCTGAACAAACCATCCAGTGCGTACATCATCTCTCTCAATACCTTCAGACATATTTTTACTTGTGTATAAAAGGAAGAGAGCGGGTGTGTGTGTGTGGAAAAATATGGAGAGAAAAAAAGGGAAAGAGATGTGAATAGTCGGCTTTCTCTCATATATAGATTACATTATGCATACAACACAATTGGCCAACTTCATTTCATGACTCCTTATGTTGGCACATTTCTTTCCCTTCTTTCTCCCGTACAGCCATAGCACAGGATTCTTGAACTGGAGTCATTCTCCCTACAAACACCGTTCACACATGTAATACATAGATGGGATGTTACATACTTGTTATGTGTGTGTTTGTAGTGGAAGGATTGTACAGGATGTTCCAAAATCAAATATATTTTTCTGCCAATTATTCTCTCATGAAATATGACTTCATGACAGAAAGAATGTAGTTGGAAAAAATGTAGAATATTCTGTTCAAATACATAATTTTAAAGACCTGGTTGTATTCTTCACTTATACTAATAGTCCTTCTTTTTTCATGGTAATCAATCAGTCCTTCAAGGACTTTTCCGCACAATCTGTAATCATAAGGAAATTTGAAGAAACACTCAATAGTTTGTAATTCGCAAAGTAGTCTATATAATTTCTTTGGATGTTCTCTGCATCTTTTTTTAAAAAACTGATTATCTGTTGTGTCAATACTATACAATTGTATTCATAGCCCTTTAATCTCGAACGCACATGTGCAAGTTAAAGTAGAGCACAATGTGAAGTTTGTGACACGTGTGAAGACGTATCTTGAAAAATTCACAAAATACTTATAGAAATAATAAGGAAAATAAAGTCTGAAAGAATCAGTCAGACTTGAGAGTCAAAAATGTTTCGGATGTAGATATGATGAAATGGAAGACCCTGTACACAAAAAGAGTTGTATTTTGGCTATTTATGCAAAGTACGGGGGGAGATATATGGGGGGTGGGTGGTGGTGCGTAAGTAGGGACAAAATGATTGCGTATAGACTGTGTTCATATTTTTCTATTGTCATTGTTCTTGAAGATGACGCGAAGAGGTTCCGCTATTTTACCATAAAGAGAGACTTCCCTTCAAATTTCGGTAACCCATTCATCCATAGAAAGACGAGGTTTTGTTCCTCGTCACTGTCATTGACTCTGCTCTCCAGAGGAAGACATGGCCAATTCCCTCTCCCTATTTATGTGTGTGTGTGTGTATTTCCCACTGGATGTCTCGTATACTTTTTGACTTTTTTCCTCTCCCTCCTTTTCTCCTTGGTTCCTAAAGACTCCTAGAATAGAAGCTTTTGAGGCTATAACCCAGCAATCAAATCAAAGGCCACGATTTTTTATTGATATTTTTTTACTTTCTCTCTCTCTCTCTCTCTCTCTCTCTCTCGTTTTTCTTCTTGTGTTCTTCTGTACCATCGTCCAGATGTCTGAGAAGAGTTTTGCTTCGGTTCATTCTCTTTTTTCATTTCTCAAAATGTGCCCTCCCACAACACACTCGTCAGTCCTCCCCAGCCCTTCCCTGAGAGAAAGTGTGTGTGTGGATACACTTAAATTGGTCGACTGTCAAAACTCCCGTGCTTCTCCTCATCATCAAAAATATGTGAAAATGTGTATAAAAAACAAAAATAAAAAAAGAAGCCATGTGTAGTTTTTACATGACGGGGAAAGGAGGGAGAGAGAGGAGAAAGGGAGGAGAATTGGACAAGCAATTCTTAGAAGAAAGGAAATAAAAAGAAAGAGGGAGAGGAATAGAGTGATTGTGTGTGTGTGTATAGGGACCACACACACACATGCATACACACAGTCAATCATTCCGTCATTTCACTCCTCCCACTCAGAAAATTCAAAACTAAAAAACAAATGCAGACTCCTCATTAGCATTCTTTTTTTCCCTTCCTCCTCCCCGCTTTCTCCGTCTTCAATTCTCCTTTCTCTCATTGTTCCTTGCTCCACTTTTATCTTTCAAATTTCTTTTTTTCCCCTTTCTCTCTCTCTCTCTCTCTTCCTCTTTTTTTCCCTTCCTCATCCAGTCAACCCACCCACTCTCTCTCCTTCTCTACACTTCCAGTTTTCGACTAATTAACTTTTTAAATCACTTTTTCCAGTCCCGAGAACTGACGTGCAGTTGTCAGAATTTCCATCCGTATTTCTTTTCTTTTTCTGTTTTTTTAAAAAAAATTAATTTAACAGTTTGACTAGTGTCACTCACAAAACTTTTATTTCTTGTGGAGATTTTGTAAAATAATTTTTAATTTTTTTTATATATTTGGATATTTATTGGATTGGTCAAAACAGAAAAATTAAACTTTCCAATAATGATTTCCAGATTAAACTGTTTCATCTGATATTTCATGTTCCTTTCAAATACATTTTGTACAATTTCCAACAAAATATTTTACGCATTTACAAGTATGTAGCTCATGGATTAAAGAGCGAGAAGAGAAATAAAGAAGGGTGAAAGGTACAAATTACTCATTCTGCCATCCCCGCCCCTTTTGTGTCTCCTATTAGATCATTCTTTTGATTTTGTGTGTGTAAATGCATGTTTTTTTATTGTTTCTTTTAATGCAGTTCCCAGTTTTGTCTAAACAAAATAAAAGTGTCCTCGTCATCCTCATTCCAACGTTTTTCTCTTCATGTTACGTTCGGTTGAAAGTTCTGTTGTGGGTTTATTTGTGCCAGGAGGATTGTCATTGTCCCACACACATTGAGACAGACAGACTTGTTCCCACTCTGTGTTTACCTTATTAAGACTTGTCATTTAATTGTATTGACAATCGAAGTGAAAGCAAGAGAGAGAGAGAGAGAAAGGCCAACCCACGAATTCCCGATCACTCCTTCAAAACGTGGGTAGGAAAACAGAGCCAAATCACACGCTGAGCTAAAAATGTTTAATGCTAATTCTAATGTTAATTGCCATGTCTGACTTTTCCACACACACAAACACACTACATCAAGTCCAAGAAATTATTTCAGTGTACGGCAATTAGGGTAGGACAACCTAATAAGATTCTATCACTCTACAACCGATGTATGCAAAAATACATAGGAGAGAAAAAAAGAGAGAAAAGGAAAACGAAGAAATTTCTTTTTGTTTCAACAAACAAAAACTAATTTAGATTTCTCTCCCTGAAATAATTCTAGCTCATACAAATACAACACAATATGTACGTGCGTGTGTGTGAGGGGGACAAGGGAATGTGGACAGCCATTCCTTCATTTTGAATGAGACTCCATAAGAAGCTTTTGTGTGGAGCTAATTAAAAGTATTTTTTTTCCTTTTCTCTTTCTCTTACTTTCACTCCTTCTCGTCAAGCCTTTCAAATGCTCCATCAAATGAGGACATATCAGGGAAAATCAATATTATGTAATACTTGGTGTGTGTGTGTGTGATTGAGAAAGGGAAAAAAATTAGGGACGATTAATATATTTGAAAAATTATTTTATTGAAACTAGATTGATACAAACTACAAACAGGGAGAAATAAAATAGGGGAAAAATACAAGTTAAAATGAGAGTGAAAGGTGTTTTCCGTCCCTGGAAGTTGGGGATGAGAAGAAATGTAGGGGAGACACAAAAAAATCGGAGAGAGGGGAATAGAAGGGTCGGGGATGGCATGGTCATGTCAAATTTCACAAGAAAATGGATTACAGTGTAATGAATGGGCTGAGAATAGATTTCCATGTTTGGAGTGGTCTTCCCATACAAAATTTTCAATATTTTCTATGGTCGTAAACAAGAAGAAGAGAGAGAGAGAAAGGAGAGGGGATGGTATATACAGGGAGTAGAGTATGATGAGAGGAGATGGAAGAAAGGACAAGGAGAGAAAATTCCATAACATTTGCCATTCCACTCGACTCATTCGAGACGATAAGACAGAAGGAGGGATATCGATCGTTTTTCCTTAGAAATGGAAATAATCCAAGACAACAACTTGCCTTTTCTCCCTCTCCTCCTATATAATTAGCATGCGTCTTTTCTTAATGACACCGCATATATAGGCGGCCGTCTTGTGCTGGTGTGGGTGTGTGTGTGTAGACTAGGTTTGTACGACGAGGAGAGAAAGAGAGAGAGAGAACTCAACAAGCTACAAAGTAAAAGTACGAGTATAATTTTGTGTGTGGAACAATCTTTTACACCCATAAGCTCTCCCCTCTAACATCTAACTAGAGTGAGAGAAAGTGTGTGTGGAAGAGAGAGGGAGAGAGTAAAAACTACCCACAGCCTATCCAATACACAGTCATTCTACATACAGTTTATAGTGTACAACAAGAGAGACTACAGCAGACATTACCATCAACTACATTCATCAAAACAAAGTTAACGGCCTACAGCTGCCCCTCTCCTTCTCTCTCTTCCATATGCCAGTCACTACACTCTCCTCACCATTCACCATTTTCACTCTGTGTATTTACATGTACTGTGAAGGAGAGAGAGAGAGAAAGTCAGAAATAGTCGTGCCTTTGGAACTACACCACACCATCACACACAGTGGAGTGTGTGTGTGTGTGAAAGTGTGTAGAGGATGTGCTATAGCTCAACTTTTTTTACACTTTTAAAGAGAGTGGCTTAGATGAGACGAGATTTCTTTATATTTTACACCACCTCCACCGCCACCCTCAAGTCTTTACCCACACACACACACACACACCCATTCGGGTTATGTAGGTAGGAAATTAGCTTCATGAGAGAATTACAAGTAATGGCATTACGGTAGTTACATTATGTAAGGCTATGGCCCCCAAAATATTTCACACACACGTCCCTCTATCTCAGCTCTATAGGTAAAGAGAAAGGGAGAGAGAGGCCTCAAATGTGCTTTTCATCATCGACGTTTTGTGAGGTGAGGTGTGTGTGTGGAGGAGGAGGAAGGAGAGAGAGAGGGAGGGGAAGTTTGGTGAGTACATATTTGTCCGGGTGGACGGCAAGAAGGAGAAGTGTGCTAATTCTTCTTTTTCCATATGTTTGTTCTATAAGGGAAGGAGGAGGAGGAGGTGAAAGTATAGTGGAGAATTATCTTATAGGAAAGCCATTGTTCTTTGTGTGTTCTCATTTTAAAATGTGTGGAGGTAAAAAAAAGTCATGTGAGCATTCATCCATCCATCATAGGGCTAGACATACAGAGAGCCATTATTATTATTCCATCATGTTAGGGAGCAGCAGTACTATTAAAGCACTTGATGTTCATTTACATGCAGTTGAGCCGGGTGGCCCTCGTTCTTTTTTCCTCCTCCTCCTCTCTTTCCCTCTTTTTTAAAAAAAGGAATTATAAGGACATGTACATATGAGCAACCATATATACAGATAGGATATAAAGAGGAGTCTCGTGTATGCACTATTAATTCTGAATATTTATATAAACTCCCTCACTCACTCTCTCTTTCCTCCCTTTCTCTTTTCCATTTCTCCTTTTTCTCGTCTTTCTTTGAAAACTCTCTCTCTCTCCATATATTCTTTTTTATGTTTTGTTTTTGAGACTAGTGATTGGTTGGCAAGATAGAGAAAGAGAGAGAATGAGGGGAAACGCAAGAAAATTCACTCAAGTCCAAAACACGCAGGGCTTAATGAATTTTATAGCTGTCATTTTTCAATATTGAACTCCATCTCTCTCTCTCTTTTCTCCTTCGTCTGTTTGTCTCAGTCTGTGTGGAGTCAAAGTCAAAGGAGAGAGAGAGAGAGGAAGGGAGAGTTTGAAAAGTAAAGTAGAAAGTAGAAGAAGTATCGTGAAAGTTTTCATAGTTTTAGGAAATTAATCGTCATGCATCCACTCATTCATTCACATGAGAGGAAGAGAAGGAGGGGGGTGGACTCCATCAGGGAAGAGCAAGAAAACACACACACACACACTCACAGGGAAAAGAAATAATATAAAAAAACATAATATATAAAACAGACTGAGGAATCAAAGAGAAAGAGAGAGAATGGGAGAGAGAAATGGAGGGGGAAGCGATAAAGTCTCAAGGTAAAGAAAATGAAGGAAATTGAAATATTGGGAAAACGACTTCTCTCTCCCTCTCTCTCTTTTCTCTCAAGATTTACAAGGGCAAATGGAAAATGGAAAATTTTTCCCTGTGTGTGTGCGTGTTGATATCGTCATATCAGTGGAATATAAACCAAATACTTTTTTCTCTTCTCCTCCGTTTCCTCTATAGCCCCTGTGTTAACATGTGTATAAGCATTAGCATTAGTATTGGCAAAATAGGGAAAAGTAAAAATTGTAGAATGTGTGTGTGTGTGTGTGTGTGTGAGGGAGGGGGGTAGGTATAAGCGGACGTAGATAGAATAGAAATAGAATGGAGGAGATAATAGATAGCAGAGAATTAATAGAAGAGAAGAATATTGAAAAATTCATAGCCTAACATAGCTGGCAAGCTGAGCCAGAGCTGACTGCTAGCTCCAACTTTTTCTTCTCCCTCTCTCTCTACTTTAGAGTTTAGTTTGTTTGTACGATAAAAATCTATAATATTTCTAAGCTTAAGGCTTTCCCTCTATTCCCGCTATATTAAAAATGGGCTGTGTGTATACATGGAGAGGGGGAGAGACATTACAGAGGGGGAGGGGGAGGAGGAGAAAGGTGTACGATAATGGATGATGAGACTATAAAAACTGTAAAATAGTAAAATGTAAACTAGAAACTATAAAAAATAGCTTGCCAATCAATATTTCCTTCCTTCCACGCTATCCATCTGCTCCTCCTCCTCTAGTAATACCAAACTTTTAGTCATATTCCGTCTCATTTTTTCCCCTACCCATCCATTCCTCTCTCTATTCTCCATGAAAGCCACCAAGTCAGCCAGCCAGCCACACATTGCTAAAATCCAAAAAAAACTGATGGATAAAAAGGCCAAGCCTTGGATTTGTAGCTGTTAGCTATAATGTGTGTGTGTGTGTGTATTTGTAGAACGGCTGGTGGCGGATTTTAATTTTTTAATTTTCCTCTGCAGTCACCTGGCGCCCCAACGCTTTCTCTCCTTTCCCTTTTTATCAGCGGTGCTCAAGGTCCAATGAAAACTTTTTTCCAACAAAAAAAGTTGATCAATCGATTTCAAATAAATAATGAATAACCATACAAAATGTTCCAGCTCATCCTCCACTCTTTTTCCAGTTTTCTATCACCATTCTATAATAATATATAAAATTTACTGTCATTTAGTCCCTACACTCTGACGACAGTATTTTAAGCTTTCTCTCTCCCTCTCTCTCTTGGTTTGGCTTGGCTCTGTCCACTTAGCCTGGATCCATGCGCGAAGGTCTATTAAAAGTAATTTTGATGGGTGAACTGAAATGGCAATGGAAATGAGTTCATGTGAGTATTAATTAATTAAATTATTTTAATGGTTCTTTCTAATTTACACCTTTGCACTCCTCCTCCATAGTATATTCTTCCTAGTCTGCTGTGAATGTGCTTGTGTGTGTACACAATAAATATTGTTATATAATACTTTTCCAAACTGTAGAACATTTAAATTGAAAATACTGGAAGTACACACACACTTCCCAGTGAAAGAGAGAGAGAGAGAGAGAGAAAGAGAACTAGAGAGGCAATAACAAAATGTGAAATGGATAATTGGGGAGTGCGGAACAGAGACAGAGGAGGGAGAGAGAGTGGTGAAAGTTTGCTAAATTAAAGGGAGACTTACGTATTATCATGATTAAAAGTATAAATAGAGAAAAATAGAGGAGGGGAAGGAACAACAACTTGAATTGTAATTCCTTTTTGTATTGATGTAACACGGGAAATGAGAGTTTAGTCATTTTGTCGACATTATTTTGGGAGGTAAAGAGAGTGAGTGAAATATTGGACACGACCATTTTACTTTATGTCTCTCCCTCTCTCCCGTTTTTCCTCGTCTTCAATTCAATAATAAATATGTTAACGATCCGTCGACGGTCACTCTAAAAAAGTCAATTCTAAAATTGTGTTTTGAAAACACCCTTTATACTTCTCCTCATGTTGTTCCTCCTAGAGCAGGAGCGAAGTATAAAGTAAAGCTTGTCCACCCGGGTGGTTCGGACAGCGTTTTATATTTTTTTCTCAAAATCTACTCAATAAATTTCAATTCTGTTTTCAGTTCTAGAAAGCCTATATTCTGACGAGTGTTGCCTGTAATTTTTGTGCATTTTGATAAAGTTGGTAAAAAATGACGAGGGTAGTTCTGCCGGGTAAAAAAGTGCGTTTTTACAGAGGCTGAAAAAACACCCGACTCGCAACAAAAGTGTTGTAGTTACAACGTTTTTCAAGAGAGAAATTTCAGGGGTCACAATTTAGGATGGCAGGGCAAGACCTGACGAACATTTACAACCAACTCTGAAGGCTGAGAGAGGAACACGAAAGCCACCAGCACCACAAAACAAAATTGGTCGTGATCGACGAGTCTTCACCAGGACTCCTGTCATGTCAGTCCGGTCAGTGTCCAGGGAGTTGAAAACTTCTAAACTTATAGTGAATGGTTTTAAGGTCCATAATGTAGGGCTCCATCCCTACACTACGGAATTTGCTTAAAAGTACAAACGAGTCAGATACAACGGACTGAAAAGGGCCGTTGTCAAATTTTTTAAAAACTGATTCTGTCCCGCGGCCTGAACTTTCTCGTCATGGATGACGAGATTCCAGTTGATTTTGACAAAAGTAAGGTCCCTCGAAGGAAAGCCTATCATTCTCCTACACCCACGTTAGTGGATGTTAAATTTCGAGTTAAACAAATACCAAAATATCCAGTATCCTTAAATTTCGGCCAAGAAATTTAAATGAGGGTCACCTGTCAGATCTATATGTTTATAGAGAGAATCTGAATGGAAACATATATTAATGAATCTATTTACTAGAGACTGACTCCCTTAATCGAAAAAAATTATGATCCGGCTCAAGTTTTGCTTTGGTCGTGCATGGCATCCTCTCATGTTGGTGGGGCTCTGAAGGGGAATTAAGTCGAATATGTCACTTTTGACAAAAATGCTCCCACTACCCCTAAGGCTCGTCTAATCGAAGGATTCTGGGTTACTACAGAAAGGTCATTTAATGACCTCTAAAAACTCCAAAAGGTTTCAATGGATTCAAGTGACTATATCAAAATATCCTCAATAATTTACCCGGAAAACCCGTAAAAATCCTCTTTTCTTATGTCAGAATCAACGTGTAAAAAATCGGGTACAACGGAGTCTATTCATTATATTAAAGAACATGGTGACTCGTCAGAATATAGGCTTTCTAGAACTGAAAACAGAATTGAAAATCATTGAGTAGATTTTGAGAAGAAAAATAAAACG
>WJFB01002235.1:0-21066 GCA_009870185.1 Pygmarrhopalites habei
TCAGGAGATGAGTTTTTTAATCTTCGCCATGACGTAACAGATCAAGAGTAGTACCGTGTGCACATGTAGTGGCGAATTTTAAACCTTCTTTGTTTTTCAAAGGCAAAAATTTCAGAAGAGTGTTCAGGGTCAGGTCAAGTGACCTCATCAAGTTTAGTGACATAGCCCACGCAAAAGCCAGAAATTCCATCTTTCCGAAAATATATTTCTTCCTAATTGTGATTGTGTTGTTTTCAAGTTTTTAGTGTTTACATACACACATACACAGACTCAAGTAGTCCGTTATGTTATATTGATGGCAAAAAGAATCCTCGCAACATTGGATTTGAAATTAAGTTGGAGGTCAAAGAGAAAAGTTAATGAAAGGAAAATTTTGTACATGCAGAGAATTGGAAAGCACATTTGTGCTTCCCTATTCCCTTCTTTCATACTTTTATGCTAATTTCCATACTCATTCCTACTTGTCATATGATTGTGGGAGAGAGTACATATAAATAAATATTTGAGAGTCATCAGGTTTTTGATTATGTAATGCGTGTGTGTTCTCTCCCTCTCTCACGTTGAATCATCACAATAGTTTGTGGTGCAGTTGGCTCCACCACACAAATACATAACAAAGGTGACGAAGACAGATTTAATCATGGATCATCAACTTGACCTCATTCACCAGTGTACTGTGACACACTCACACGCACACATATGTACACTTTGAACAAATACAGAAGTAAACAATAGACGAGGTTGAGAGTGTATGAACGTAGAGGAAGAGGCGATACGAGAAACAAAATGAAGCTTTTCTTGTTTTTGTCTCTCCAACTGTTTCCTCTATCCTTTGACTCTTTCGCCCATTTCCACCATGGCTCTTTCTTCCTGGTATTTATTATCAAGCTTATAATAAGTACGTTAACAAAATTAAACAGGACATTTGTATATGTGACCAATTATTATTACGCCACGTTCCTCGTGGCGTAATCCACAATTCTCTTCCTCTCTAGTCTAGAATGAAGAATGGAATGGTGAAGAAAGAGAGGATTTTAAAAGTTTCACAACATCTCTCAACAAAGAGAGAGAAAGCGGGAGAGAGAGAGAGTTTACTGTGCTAAGGAGAATTGACTGTGGTTGTGGATAATGTGCCCCAACTCCAGCTTCCCAAGTAATTCTTATTTGATGAAACTAAGGATGAGAAAGTGGGTTGATTCTCCAGAGAGATAGGTCAGAGGATAGAAGGGGGAATTGCACAAGAAGTTGAGAAGGACTCGGATGATACTGAAGAAAGGAGAGGTCAGAGAATACTGAAGAAAAAAAAAGAGAAAGGGAGAACTCTGTGCTTGTTGATGCATATACATACACAAACATTATGGAGAGATGGATCCCCCCAACACACACACACACACACCCTCACAGTACATACATACAGAGTTTCACTTTCTCCAGCCTCCGCTCCATAATTTAGCCTGACTAGGTGAATACTGATGAGGAATGAGGAAGGTAACGTATTCAGATAAATTTTACTCTCTTTCACTCACTCTTCCTCTCTCTCTCTCTATTTTTTCAACAAATTTGTTCACCCCGCCATGCAAACTCAGCTCTCAATACACAAACATACATATGTGTATTTTAAATATATCGTTCAAAGTGGTATCGACTCACTTTCTCCTCCTGTCTTTTTTTGCTATGGGTCAAATTCCACACACGAAGATGTTGATGCTGATGCATTTTGGGAGAGCAATATAAATATACAAATATTTTGTGTGTGTGTGTGTGTTTTGCTACTACTTTGCTCTCAGACTGAAAGCGTTGACTACTTGAAGTGTGGACTTGGAGAGCCCCAAGTTGAATTTTAGTTTCAGGACTGACGGAATGCGGTTGTGACTACAACCTGCAAACACAACTACACACAGACACACACACACAATGCTTTGCACTGTGTTGTGAAAGAGGGGAGGAGAAGAGAGAGGGTTCTACGATGAAGCCATGCCCGCGTCGGTGGTTTGTTTTTTGGCCTCTCCCTCCCTTCACTCAATACGGATAGTGTGTAGTATAGAGTAGCGAGGAGCTGTGCTTCCCGACCAGTCTACCCCTCTATTCCAAACTCCCATGCAATGCATACTGTGGAACGAGTCTGAGTAAGGGAGAAATACAGAGGGAGAAAGAACACACACACACACACATGGATAGACGTTGTCGAGTTGGGTTTTTTCTCCACATTTTCTGACTGGTTCTCTCTTCTGCTCTCCCTCACACTCTCACTCTCTCTCTTGCTCACTCACTCACATTCATTCGCTGTGGCCCTTGATGCATTGCATTCTTCCTCCGTTGACTCAGTCAAGTTGAGCTTACGCTGGGGAACAGATCCCATTTCAAGCTCTCCCTCTCTCTTCGTGTGTGTCTTGCTCTACTGAGAACTCCACATACACACAGCACAGGCACACACACACCGAGTCTCACCGAAACTATCCAATGTAAAGGAAAGGAGAGGGGTTCTTAGATTTTTTCCTCCTTCTCCTCCTCCTCCTCAAACTTTCCTCATTCAACTTGCAGCATTTCGGCAGTGGCTGTCTTTTAATATAAAAAGTGTAGTTTTTTTCTCTCCTCAGTGTTGGTGCAGTTGTGTGTGTCCTTCAATCTGAGTGTGTGTCTGTGGCCAGGGTATACAAAATATATATTTTTTTATTTAGTCAACTTTTTGTGGGACAAACACCACACACACACACACACACACACACACACACACACACACACACATACAAGAATAAGAAAGAGAAGAGGTCTCATTTGCTTTGCAGTGTCTAGGAAAAGTGTCAAACAAAGGAGGAAAGTTTTTTGTAAACTTTTTTCTGTTGTGAGAAAAAAAAGAGAAGAAGAGACAGAGAGTGAGAGAGGGAGAGAAAAGAAAAGAAATTTTGAATGTTGAGAAAGAAAATTAGAAATTGGATTTCTACCACTGTGAAACATATTTTGTGTGTCGTGTTGTTACTTTATCCACAGGAAGTTAGAATGAGATAAATTGCTTTTTAATAAGATTCTGGAAAAAAACACACGGACTGAAATATTGTGAAGAGAGAAATACAAGAAAATGTACGTTAAGAAATGATTTGAGAATGATGATTGAGAATGGTCGTTGAGAATGTGTAAGGGTAATTGGAACGGAAGTACTCAAGTGTCTTCAAATAAATTTGTACCGGTCTGAGTGTGTATTTTCCCGTCGTTGGTGTGTATGTGTGTGTTTGTGTGACAAGAGTTAGAAAGGAGGAAGAGAGCACAGTTTGTGAGGAGTCATCTGACAATTATTTTTCTCCTTTTTGATCTTTCTACAAAGGGTCATTTCTTTCCTCGATCTCGTTTCCCCAGTTTACTCAGTTTTGTTTTATTATTGTTCCTCAAAGTATTGGTCATCATATCCTACAACTTGAGGACGAGAGAGAGAGAGAGAGAGTCAGTTGTTTTTGATTTCTCTCTCCTCATTCCCATTGGTCAGTTCATTGCTGTTGATCGTTCCGATTTCGTTGTTTGTGTGCGTGTTGTTGTCATTTTGTGCTGATAGTGGTTTTTAGGGACTTGAGGGGAGGGAAATACATCTTTACACAAATAATATATATACATACAAAAGAAGAGAAAAAAAATATTCTTCATCATAAGAGGAAAACCAAAAAGAGCCGGAGGAGGTCAGGATGACCATTTTTCCCAAGTCGAACAAAATACTCTTGTATTTGCTCTTGTCTTCTCCTCCTCCTCGTCTTCGTCTTCTTCCTCCTCGTCTTTTATTATTATTATCATCGTCATCACTGTGATCCAATCCCCATTCAAGCTGCTCTCTCTTCACCCTCGTCCAACTCAAACTAAAACTCTCTTTTTCCAACTTTTTGTATTGTACATCTGACCCGATTTTGACGACGACAGCTTTGGGTAATAACCTACGTGACCCGTTCCTTGCCAAGATTTTCATCTTGTATTTTCTCCTCCTCCTCCTCTTCCTCCAATGCTGCTTTTGGAATGGAAAAAATTACCGGGGCAATAGCGCAAGAGACAGATAAGCAGGGAGGATAGAGAAAGCAAGGACACACAGGCACACAGGCACTAAGAATTGATCCACTGTGAAAGTACATTCTACCAAGAGAGGACGACGACAAGAAAGAGATGAAGCAACCTCTTTGCCCAGGCTAATGCTCCGTCATGTATTTGTAGAAGGACTCGGATAATAGCCCAAAAATGGGTTTCCACTCTCCCTAAAAAAGGAAGAAACATTATTTTTGGCGAGGGAAAAGCAAAAATATCACAGAATATTGTAACAAGAATTCTGGCTCTCCTCTTTTTTCCCCACACACACACACTCAATCACCCACATACACAAGTCACAAGTTTATCTCTCAAGTCTGAACCCTTCCGCAGCATCAGCAAAAAAAGGTATAATCGTCTGATGTCGATAGATTGAGGCCCATGTAGATGACAAAGAGAAAGGAAGAGAGAGAGACGTAGTCTAATCCTCATCAATTTTGTGAAGATCATTATCAACCATGGAATTTTGAAAGGAGTCGTCGTCGACTTTGTTCAACAGACTTTTCTCCTCCACTCTTCTCTTCTCTTCTTCCCAATTCTCATGTGATGTGAAATGTGAAATTGGGATCTTGGGCTGACTAGGCCCCTGGATTTCTTCTTTTTCTCTCTCCTCATCATACATCTAGAGTGTCTGTATTGTAGTATTTAAGTGCCTCAAGGAAAAAAAGAATAGCAGCTTTCACTGTGTGTCAAAAGCAGAGAGAAAGAAAGAAAGGGGAAAGAAGAGTGCCATGTGTTGAGGGTTTGTATTGTACACGTTTTATAAATGAAAGTGGGATGATGAAATTTTTGCCAAGGCGTGCGAAAAAATGTTGTGAATTTACCGGGAATTCCGTTCCTTCCAGGAAGTTGGTTTCTACACTAGTGCAAATTGTTGGTGGATTCAAAATTCGCTGAATGGATTTTTGAAAACAAAAAACTTTCTTCCTTTCCTCCCAAAATATACACGTGTCCTCATCAGTTTTCCCCCCTCGTCCCTCCACAGTTAATTGTACAATTAAAAAATATTTTTAAGCAGATTCCAAAATGTCTACCCTTCAAACTCATCATCTAAATTGTGAATGTGATTGTGTGATTCATAAACAAGAGTGTCGTCAGTATCAATATGATCCTTGTGATGGAGGATGGCTATAGTTGAAAAAATGATAATGACAATGTTCAATGACCTCCTATTTGTCCCAATTTGGAATTGTGACATTGGAAGAGCACGGCAGTGGAGCTCAGTCCCAGTCAAGTGCTTCTTTCCAAACCAACCTACTTGTTCCAGGTTAGAAATTTTAGCGAGGAAAAAAACCTCTCCTCACAATTTAATATATTTATTTTCCCTGTAATTTATGTCTCCGAATTTCCTCTGTTTTTTGGCACTTTGTGGAGACGAGTCAGAACATGAGCCAGACCAAAAACGAGTCACCATGTTTTGGACATGCTAATGTGACGTCAACAATGGTAGTGTGTGTGTGTGTAGCACACAGCTACACACAGCATTGTGTACGTGTACATGAAAGACTGTCTCTTGTAAACCTTTTAGTGTAATGAAATCTGGTCTTAGCGCTCTCCCTAACGAATTTTAATTCAAGCTAATGTGTTTATACAGAGTGTCGTACACATGCCTTTACTATGTATTTGTATTTGTGTGTGTTGAGACTCTACAAAAATTTCTCGCTCGCCTTTTGGCGCCTCCGAAAATTTTTGCAAAACACACAAATACATACACCGGGAAGTCGGAGTTAGAATGGAGGGTAGAAGAGACGGGATGGGAAAGCAAAGCTGAGAAAGTGAGAGAAATATTACATGACTTGACTGTATATATAGATAAATGACGCCCGTGATTTGGGGACTTTTCCTTGTTCACGGATGGAGCGGAACAAATTTCAACTTTTTAAAAAGTGGTGAAGGAAATGGTGTAAACTATCTCTGCCTCTGTGTATGATATGAGGCTTTTTTTGTAGTATGTAAGGCAATGTGGAGTGTGTGTGCGTTGCTACAAAATCCCCATTAATTATAACGCTGCCACTATCCTGTCCTATCTCCTATCTCCGTAAAATATATTAGAGAGGAGGATAAGAAAGTAGTGTGGTGTGTTGGTAAAAATTTACAAGAATATATAGACCTACATTTTTCCATCATCGAGAACGTTTCTGTAGCCGAGAGGGTGGGAAATGGCTGGATATTTATTTTTGACTTGACTTTGGTCCAGGATGCCAAAAGTGCAAAAGATACACTATGTACATTATACACCACACGGGCAGCGTTTTTGTACCAAGCTCAAGCTCATGCATAGATGGATGCTTCTGGAGAATTTCTTTAAGAGGCGAATGGCGATGGATGAGAGGAAACGTCCCTTCACACATAGTCTATGGACAATAAATTTCTATGTAAATCTACGAGCTGGAAATCAATTACTTTCACTAAAACTCTATAATATGTAGGGAACAGTGTAGGTAGTGCACACTGTGTGAAAATATGTACCTGCCTCCCTCTCGTCCTTCTCTCAGGATTGAGTGAGAGGTTTTTTTTCGAGGTGCTGGATGAAAAATCGATTCGATACGATGGCTCTAAATTTTATGGATGTGTGTGTGTGTACAGTCTAGCACCTTCTCTTTTCCTTCCCCTTCCTCCTCTCTTTTTCCACTGCACTATTCTCCATATTCGATAACTGAGAGCAGTTATACTCCCTCTCTTTCTCGCTCCTTCCTTACATGCATTCCCACTTTCTGTGAGTGTGTAGCGAGGAATTTATAAGTAATATTTCAATTCTTATCTTTTGCAGCTATTAAGGCTGATGGCGGAAGTGGGTTCTTTACCAGCTTAGTAAATGTTTGCATCTCTCAAACTTATTTTCTTCTCTCACTCTCTCTCTCTTTTCCCTCCCATCCTCTTCTATTTTTCTTCTCCTCTGTTTTTTTGAGCAAAATCGACTTTTACCACGATAGAAGAAAGGACATGGTGAAAGTAGTTGCTTTTGTGCTCACAAATATACTACAACAGAAGAGTCCTTGTTTCACTGTGCTTCTTTGTCGGGTGTGTATTATCCACCCGTTTCCAATTTTTTAGGTCCTCCTTTAGATTTGCCATTAAGGGAAGAGGACTTTAACCAAAGAAAACACTAATCTATTGTTTTTAATAAAAATGAAGAAAAGTTGTTTTCCTTGTCCTGAAAATTTCACCATTTTCCATTTTTGAATAATTTCAGGGGGATAGAAAAAAAAGGATATTTTGAATGAATGAAAAATACAATCACACACTTGTACTATACTTTCACCTCGAAATTTTGCTTCACCTTCACTTGTTCCGTAAAACATGGTTAGCCTCTTAGAGCCTTTGTGATGGAGCTGTTTTGTGCCATTGTATCCGTTTTATAGGAGGATCACTCACTCTCTTACCCCTTGACCTTTTCTCAGTTCACCTCACTTTTTCCTGAGATCTAATTCGAGACCACTTGGGTTATTTATTTTTTATCTTCCTTTTCTTGAGGTGTCAGGTAGCTCCAAGGATCATGACGGAGTCTAGATGACAAGAGGAAAGAGGAAACTTAAGATATTGTGGAAGAATGAAAGAAGAGCAACTCTCTATTTTGCCCTTCAAAAAGATACACTCACGCCATTCATTTTTTTGTTGACTGTACAGAAAAATGTTGTTCGTGTTCTTATTTCGCATAGAGTGTTTAAATAATGTTTCAACCGGTTCGTCTTGAACTTTCATGTGTGTACAAAAATTGTGTACACACATTTCTTTTTGGGGCAACTGACAAACATTTTTAAAATTCATGGAGAATTTGACTGTGGCTCGAAATTTGTGGAGTAGTATAAACACACCCGAGTGAAATGTAAATTTTTTTATTTGCAGTAGAAAAAAATGAATGAAAATGGAGATATGAAAGTATTGTTTTTAAGAATTTAAAAAAAATGTTTCAATTATTGAGAAGGTTAAAAATAACATTTCTTTCAAAAATCCACATACTTGAATGTTGAGTGAAAAGAAGAGTTTGGGAGAGAGAAGGAGTTTCTGTTTTTAAAAGTGGGGGAAATTAGACTGAAAAGAATTTGTGTGTGAATACGGCAGCCACATTTTAGCAATGTAATGGAAATGCTTTATGCTTCCTTGGGCAGACTTGAGTTGAGACTGGCTGGCTTGTGTCTGTGGGGGGTATGGATGTATTTATGCATTCGACTAGATACAGGGAAGATGGGGGATTGAGAAAAAGGGGGAAAAGAAGGTATATGGAAATATTTCAAAGAGTATGGAAGTAACAAAGTTTAAGAAAATAAAGCAATGCTATTCTAGAGGTTGAATGGAGGGTTTCCTTCATTCTCGTCCATTTCTGAACCGAACCCTCCTCGAACACACGAACACACACTCACTCCCCTTCCTCTTCTTTTTTCTCTCACTTAAGTCGGGGATGGCGGTGGTGGTGAGAAATGCAAATTTTTGGTTGGACTACTAGATAAAGTGTTCTCTTCCCCTTTCTTCTTTGAAAAGACAGGGGAAGAGAGAGAGAAAGAGGAAAAAGGTTCCCATTCCCTTCTTTTTCTTCCCCAACATTTTCTCT
The DNA here is from genome assembly GCA_009870185.1 of Pygmarrhopalites habei. NCBI lineage: Eukaryota > Metazoa > Arthropoda > Collembola > Symphypleona > Arrhopalitidae > Pygmarrhopalites > Pygmarrhopalites habei. The sequence goes on from WJFB01002235.1 coordinate 8,606, forward strand.
CGGTGGCGGCTGAACCATCCGCTGTGTCCTGCCTGAGGGAGAGAAAGAGGGAGGAAAGGATATGCGTCGACATTAGATTAGAATTTTACATGAATCCTTTTACTACATCTTACTCCACAGAAAGGAATGGAAGAGAAAGAATTGAGGAGAGAGAGAGAGAGAGAGAGCTAAGTGTCTACTTGAGCTGGTTCCAGGGAGATCCAAAATTCTGCTGCTGCTGCTTGTACACAGGATGCACTTGGAAGATAGTCAAGGAAAGGAGGAGATCATATAAATGAGGTTCCGTGGTGAAGATTGAACGGAAAATGAGGAAAGAAGGAGAAGGCATTGCAGTGTACTTGGCATGTAAAAATTGTTTTGCTTGAAACGAGAACTCTCCTTTTTTTCCTTCAGTGCAAAATTATATGTGTGTGCATACACTATTACACATTATACGGTAACCACTATTTACCATTATATACACCATTTAAGAAAATTTCTACCAAACTTCTCAACTACCCATCCAAGCAACGGTGTAATGTGTGTGTGTGTGAGGTAATATATGTGGGTGTGTGGGTGAGTGTGTGTACTTTACATCTATTTACATTAAAGTAATGGCTTTCCGTACACACAGACAACCTTCCATCTAAAAGTGGAGCTAGTAAATTTTGTTCTTTTAAAAAAATAATAATAAAGGTGAGCACCCCAAGCTATTTTAGAAAATAGGTTCGTTCACAACATACCTACAAAAAATGTAGGCTAATACGTGTGTGTGATTTTTGAAATGCAAAAATGAGATGAGTAATTGTTCAAAAAATTTCGAAACATTTGCTATGGGGATAGAAGGAGTCTAGCCAAGTTTTGAGTCATCGACATTTTGAGTGACATAATAGAGGAAAATTTTGTATTTTGGAACAAAGCTGAGAGTGGAAGAGGAGGAGAAGAAGGAACAGTGGAAAGAACTTTTTATATGTGCGTTCTGACTATTGTACAAAAAATAATATATTCTATATATGCTGAATGCATCATACATAATAAATTTATAGGTTCTCCATCCTCCATGTCCATACACAGAGGTACATAAATACATACGCAAACTGCACACGCACAACCCCTCTGATCACAGGCAAATGTCAACGTGTGTTCCGTGGGAGCTGCGGTGTACGGAAGGACGAGGGGTAGAAAGAGAGAGAAAAGGGGAGACTAATAAAATCGACTCGTGCTTGTTATTTGTATGTATAAATACGTGGGATAATACATTTAGAGTAGGGGAACATAACCAAACTGGATTTATCCTGGGCAACCCCAGGCTACCGTAATTCTTCTGACTGAGCACACACACTTTTCATTTCATATTGCTAACAATTTCTCCGTCAGGATTTTTTAAAGAATATTTCAAACCAAAATGTACATGTCTAAAATTTTACGCTATCTATCTAGGTACCATAGATAAGCTGTAACTACAAATCAGTATTGTCTTCGAAATTTTATAAAATTAAAATCTATCAATGCTAAACTCGTCTCTTTTCTCAGTGGAAAAATACGGTATATTAAAGAGTAAGGAAGCAGACCCTCTACGGAGGAACGACTCTGCAGAGGTTTGAATGGATTTCCAAAGTCTGGTGACAGCTCCCCTTCCCTCTCCCTCTTTCCTAGTATGACTCATGGCCTTTTCTTATCTCTCTACATATGAAAAGGGTTTGGCCCTCGTTTTTGCATTCTCTATTGATTGATTATTCGCACTCGTACACAGTCAGTGCATGGAAAGTATGTAACTCCACTATAAATCTGCTATGTATGTGTATACTAAATTTTTATAACTACTCACACACACACTACCATCACCATCACCCTCACCACCACCATCAACTCTCCACGTGCATGAAGTTGGGGCTTTGCCGACCGACATTGTCCTCACTACCCTCTCTTCAATCTTTCCATTCACCTCAGTCAGCCGGCCATATCTCATACATGTGTATTATAGGCTATATTTAGTATCTCTATACTGTATAGCATCTTACACAGTCGAGAGAGGTCTTTCCCGCTTCACTATTTGAATAGAAAGACAGAGAGAGAGGATTCAATAAGGCTACACTCCTTGACTGTACATACGAGGACGGACGGACATACGGGAGAGAGGCGGCTAATAATACTTTGTGGATATGTTGGGACTTGAGTAGGATTAAAGTAAAAGTACATGACACTATATATACACCGAGCCATGTACTATATGTATAGTGGGATGAACGTAGGGACACGCGGAAGCAGGAAATGCGTAGCTAAATTAAGTTTTGGTTACACACACGTTATATATCTTTCACTCTACACTGTACTTTATGTAGAAAGTGAGAGTTAGACTATACTGTGAGGGTTTTTTAGTCTCTATTTTTTCTCCAGTGTTCTTTCCACGGAACAAGGGAATGGATGGATGAGGAGAAGACATTGAATTGGGATTTGATTCTTTGTGCGACTCACACACACACACATACACACCAAGTACAGACACTGGTTGTGTATGTGTAAGTCTGTACGTCGTCCATGTGTGTGTTTGCCCCCTCCACATTTGGATGTGCATCCCATGTATTTGTGAAGTGAGAGAGAGGAAGAGAGTGAGTGAACCACTCACCAACTCTCTATCTCATCTCCCTCCCTCTTCTCCCTCTCTCAGTTGTCTGAGGAAGATACAGGGAACCAAAGCGCACAGATTTAGCTCACATTTGTCTAGGGAAAATCCCATCATCATGCTTTAACTCTCATCGTATTACGCACAAGCTTTTTGAAATATTATTTCCTTTTTGTATCCTCAACCTCCACCCTCTCTCCGGTTTCCATTTTATTCTATCCCCCTCTCTCCTCCTCTTCTTCGAATCCGAAATCGGTTGGTCAGAGATGAGGGACTTGTGTCCTCTCTCTCTTTCTATCTCTCCCCTCTTTATTACACTTATACTCGTCCTTCTTTCCTCTTACCTAATACGTGGATTTTGTATGTACAGTACAAACACAAAAGTGTATAGTGGAGGATACTCAACATATTTTGTAATCTTTCTTCACTCTCTAATCCTCCACCGTGAAGGTTTTCCCCTCATACAGATTATTACGTGTCACTCTCACTCTCCAGCACTACAGTACATGTACATGTAGGGACAAGTGGACTGCAACGTTAAATGCAACGTATGTGGATGCATTAAAGATTTTTTCAAGCCTTTTAGTCTTTACAGTACAAATCATTTGAGGGGCTTTGTCTGGATAGTACAAACAATCAAGAAAATGTTTTGCTCACAGGTATATCATGTGATTTTGTTGAAAGTGTGCGATTAAATTGCTATTTTCAATATTACTTTACATTTTATAAAGTAAATTGTAGTGAAACATATTTTATGCAATTACGTAAATCAAAAGTATAGTAAATTTCATTAAATTATTTAATTAAAATATATTTTGACTGACCAATTTTAAATTTAATTTTGAAAATTGCATGTAGAAACGTAGCAATACTAATTTGATAAATTTAATTTGATTTTCATTGTCTTCACACTACTACAATTTTTTAAGAGTCTTGCACTCTACACAGATGAAAAAATTTAGTCATTTCCCTTCCGTTTGTCTTTCTCACTCTTCACTTCGTCTCTGTGACTGTCCTTCGAAATTGAATAATTTTAACAGAAAAAAGTGTCTGAGAAGTCCCATCAATGATAAAGAGTGTATATGCGTGTGTATGTCTGGTTGTGTACACACTCACATCAAATCTGTTGAGAGGGGACTGAAAAAAGTAATTATTCCGAACATCTGCACACACACCACCACCACATACATGTAGTGTGAAAAAGATAGTATTAGGAGAGAGTGTACCTTGTTGACTTTGAACTGTTTCTCTCTTCTTTTTTTCTCTTTCTCCTCGTGACAAGTTTCATCCTCTCCGTGTTCTCTCCCCCTCCCTCTCTCTCTCGCCGTACTTTATGGTAAATATAATTTTTCCCCCGTTCCCTCTACTCTTTCCTCGACAAGATTTTCTCATGTTGACGTGATCAAAGTCAAAGCTTGTTGCCTCCTCCAGCTCGAACGCGAGCTCTCTATCTCTCTCCTTCTCCCTCTCTTTCTCTCGCCATGAACGTTCGTAAGTGTAAGTATGTATTTGCTTGTAATTTGAGAGTAAGATGATTGTGTGTGTGTATGTGTGCATTGCAGAGAAGGTAAATAAATACGCAGATAAATTCTTTAAGAGGATCATGACTTTCATGTGTTTCAAGCTACTACACTACTGCTTCTCTTGGTTGTTGTTACTCATGTGTGTGTATGTGTGTTTGTGCTCTTGTGCTTCTGTTCCTGGCTCGCGTGGAGTAAAGTGAAGAAGCGTGCAAGGAGTGAACAATGTTGAGAAATGGTCGATAAGTTTGCGTCGCTGAATGAAGATATATGCGTGTATGTAGGCTTGGGGAGGGCGAGGGACGTGCTGCGCCACGAGAACATATAGATTGTTCTAACCCTCATGTGTTCCCTCTCTCCTCTTCTCTACTCTCTTTATTTCCCCTTCTTGACACACTCATCCATGCCTTGACTCACTCTCTCTCTCTCCCTGTCTCCCTATTTTGTACAATGTTATATTGCTTATACGTGTACAATATTCGGATGTATGTTATTCCTTTGACTCCATCCTTTCATTCTACTCTCCTACTGTACTGTATGCACTTTCCAAAGTCCCTAAAAAAGCAGCTCTCTCATTCTTTCCCTTTTCCTCTGTTTGAGTTTGACTTAAAAGAGAAAGTGGAGGAAGATAAAATGAGAAAGCACATACGAGCAGATGATTTCAAGTTCAGCTACACAGGGACTATAATACACACACACATTCACCCGTACATGTATTATACATAAAGGGAGAGAGAGAGGAAGATGGTAAGTGTAAGAAACCATGGAAATGTACACTTTTGAGAGAAGGGCAAAGGAGTTAAGAAGAAAATGAATACTGTAGGAAGTTAGAGAGGAAAATATCACAAACGAGGGAACACACATGGAGCTCATGAAACCAATCATAAAGAGACAAGTTTTTCCCTTCCCTTCCATCAACTCAACTTAACTTAACTTGGTTTAAGACGCCCCTCACTCTCTTTCTCCCACACACACACACAAAAACACACATTCACTCTGTATTTGTGTGTGTGTGTTTGTGTGTGGTAGTAACTATTTTCGTTTTTGTAAAATGTGATTATTAAAGTTTTGGACACAAAGCACTGTTCCTTACCTTCGTAATGTGGAAGTACATGCCACATTACTTTTATATGGGATAGTCCACTCGGAATTCACAATAGCGTGTGTACAAACATGTACAGAAGCAGGGCAGGGCGATTGTGCATCTACAATTGTTTGAGAAGGAATAAAAAAGAGAAAGGAGGGACAGGGAGAGAGATGGGCAGATACTTAAGATTAATGGAATTTTGAAAGGAAAATTCAATATTTTTAACCTGATGTATTTTTCTTCATTCTCCAATTTACAATCCCATCATTCATTGAAAAATGACTTGTGATTTTTCGAAGAGGAGCCGCCGGGAAGAAATTATTCTTTATGCAATGTATAGTGGATGAGGTTGACAATGTAATAGAAACATGGACTTTCTCCGAGTCGGTACACTTGTTAGATTGGAAATCAATTATTGAGGATTACACAAGGTAAATATGATCCATCTTGGAGAATTTTTTTGTGCCTCCGGACGATTCTATCCATTCCATTGACCATAGCTCGTAGTGAGCACTCCCCGGTACGAAGTGAATGGTTGAGTCTCGAAACAAGTTGACAAGTCGTTATAATTTCTGTTCCACATTGTGAACCTTGGACCACACAACACACACACACACAAACGTGGAGAAGAGAGGGAATTGGGAAGCATGCGCTTGGACACGTAGCGTCAAAGAAGGACAAATGTTAGTGAGGAAAGAGAAAACGAGAAGGGAAAGTGAGTCAGGAAAGGATCATCATGAGACTACACGCAAAGAGTAATTTTATACACACTAAAAAGATGAGCTTGGAAGCAAGCAGAGAGAGAGAGAATGTGTGTGTGTGGGTGTGGGGGAAGAGAGTTGGGTATCATAATAATTAACAAATATGAAAGATTGTGTCAACTGAAGCGCTAGTTAACCACCCGTTGAATTTAATTTGAATACATCCTCTTAATATACGACAAAACACACACACAGACAAACAGAGGCACACATCCACCCAGGCAAAAGGTACATGATTCCTCACACACACACACAAATACACACATACACAAACGAAGGCGTTTGTAGGACAGGGGGAAGGGAAAGGCCCTGTTTTCCCCAACTTTTATTTTTATGGTAGAAGCGTAGCAGAGAGAATGCGGGAGATGAGGATGGCGGGGAAGAGAGCCAACGAGAGAGAGAGAGAAGGGATGGGGAGGTGGAAAATGAAGTTTCAGGACGATGAAATGTAATGTAATGCGAATCTTTTGTGATATGAAAGTGAGCCTAAAGTGTAATCAACAGAGCATCCCGACGTATGTACAGATACACCCGCAGCTCAACTGCCTATCTCTAGCTCTGTGTACTTCTCCCTGTTTTGTCTGTACGTTGAACTGGGTGTCATTTAGGACTGTGCACCAGACACAGGGAGTGAGACTAGTCTAGTGTTTGAATGTGGAAGGATGAATTTTATTTCACCCTGTTTCTGACTTGGCCCTCTCCACCGACACCCCTCTCTCTCTCTCTCTCTCTCTCTTGTACAATACACCATATAATATACATACCCAGCCATTATATACACAGGATCCATTTGGAGGGCCTTGTTTTATTTTCCAGAAATGGCCACTTTGCTCACACTCTACATGGAACTGAGAGAGAAAGAGAGTCAGAGTGAGTCAGAGTGAGAGAAAAAAAAGAGGACGTCATGAAGAAAGTTTCGCCACGTTTGGAACGAGAGTCTGAAATATTCCCATAAAGTGTCCAAACTCCCTCTTTTCACTCTGTCCTTGCCTCATCTATACACACACACAACAAGGTATATGCATCATGTATATGCTCCTGTGTTGTACGAAAAGAAATTGGGAGAAAACCAGGGGAAAGGAAAAGCACACACCCTTTTCTCTCTCGGAACCTTCTCCCGTTTATTATTATCATTTTTGCACAGGATAGGTTCCTAGTTAACAAGTATGCTCACGTAAATGAGGTATACAAGAAGAAAAAAACTACACCTCTCATTTTATATTTACTCAAAGTGAAAATACAAATGCATAATACCCCCACAACATACACACACACAGGGAGAGAGACTATCTACCTGAGATGGGACGTGTGAGAGAAACATAAAATAAAATTATATAACCAAATAAAAAATTGTGTCTATAAAAGAACAAGGTATAAACTCCCTTTCTCCTTCTCTCCCTCTATCACTATCTTTCGTCATATCAACACTTGATGGGGTCATACCCCGACTTGGTTTCCCATATAATTTAATATATAAACTTTCCCCCTGTTCACCCGGAAGAGGATGGGACTAAGAGAAAAAAAGGATAGATGGTGAAAATTGTTTCAGTCTCAAACTGAGGATAATGACGATTGGCAGATTTTTGAATGATGACTCCTTCACTAGAATGAGGGCAACAAAGATTTTCTCAAAATACGAATCTACTGTATAACACACAAACGTCATACATACGAGTATACCTATACATGTATGTATTTTATGGTGTATTTCATGGAGTTTTTTAGACCATAAAAGGAGTTACATTTTCCTCCTTCACATATAGCTATGAAAATGTTTGTACATGTACTTTGGACATTTTCCTAGTGAAAATGTCACCATTCTCCTTGACAGTTATGCTCCCTCAGCGTCCTCTCAACTTGTAGTAATGTGACTATTAAATATGCACTTTTGAAAACTTGTCTTGGTCCACCTTATAGAAAAAAATACAGAGTTTTAGGAATGGGAGAGAAAGAGACATGGAAAAAAGAGTGACTCACTATTTCATTTTGTTTGTAAAACGTTAAGCCAGGTTTTACTCATCTACTCCCACCTCCCACTCGTGTGTACACTCTAACCATGTGTTTGTGTGTGAGTGTACGTGTGTGTGTGTAGGAGGAGGAGGAGGGAAAATGTGTAATGTACCTTTGTCGACTTTTTGTTCTTTAGACTGGTCTGGTTAACGACTCTCAGTTTTTTTCCCTTTAGTAAAAAAAGAAAAAGTAGGGTAAGGTAGCAGAGGAGAGGAGAGAGAAAAAACTCTATTAAAAGATTTGATGACTTCTTAGAGCAAGTTGCAAAAGTAAACTAATTCATTCATTTCCCAACTTAGTCCACATCATTCGAATTATTTTCTCATGAGAGGATCCACTCTTTTTGCTCTTCTGTCGTCTTTCTCTCCCTTTCTCGCCCCCTCCTTTCTCTCACTATGAGAAATTTCCTTGGAGTGCGCAAACACACACTCACAATTATATTTCCAGTGGAGTGAAAGTCCACTTGGATTTGTGTCTCCGAGAGAAAGGGGGAAAAGAAAGGGAATAAAGGGAAATATTTGTTATCTCGAGGAGTCTGACAGGGAAAATTTTTTCCACTCACCTTTTATCATGAAATGCAGTCCCGTTCCCTTTGTTATCATGTAAATTTAGTTATTATATTTAAGTACATGTGTACTCGTATGCATTAGTAGGTCATTTAAATAAAGTGATGAATATTTAAATTTTCTTCCCAAAATTTAATTTCCACCCAACAATGGATGCATATCCAATTCATTTTCTACACACACAAAAAAATTGTAATTAATGCAACTCGCATTACTTTCTTCCAACTTTCTCTTAAATAACATTGACACAAAATGCCTCTCACACTGTCAATACCCTCAGTGGAAAGTATAGAGTTAGGGAGAGGTAAAAGGTTTGTACATCAAATGGATGGAAATTTATACAACATTGAAAGTAGCAAAATTTAATTGGCATGTGAGTACATAAATTACCTTCACTCGACACAATTCTAGTTTGTGAACAGCACACAAATAAAAACTACACTCTACATGTTGTCGTCAGCTGAATTCAGTTTAAAGAGAGAGAGAGTGAATGTGCTTGAAATAAAGAGCAAGGTGTCATTTCACACACACAAACACTGAACACTGAAAAGAGACAAACTCGCACAATTTTAATTGGAGTGTTACTTCGGTGTGTGTGTGTAAGTGGAACTGGGACCCATGACGATGACGACATTCTCCACTTTCACCCTACTTTCTTCCTCCAATTCAGCTCCAATTTCAATTTGATCAGCTAAAATTGTAATTACATGCGGGACTGGGGAAATAATTTGAGAGTGTCATTGGGTGTGTGTGTGTGTGTGTGTTTGTAATGTGTACATGAGTGTGGGTGTCCTTTTGCTTGATCACTTTGTTGAGACACTACAAGCCACATGCCCTTCCCCACAACTTGTACACTCTCAGTGTGTACAAACCATTGAAATATCCCACAACATGTTCACACCCTTGTACACAGACATTTGTGCGTGTGTTTGGGTGTGTGTGTGTGTGTGGGTGGGTGTGTGTAAAATCATTTGCCCGAGTATCCACCCTTACACAATAACATAGCAATAGACTAATCCACAGCCCATATTCCTTCCCTATTGCCTCTCTCTTTTATTTCCCCCTTCATCCTCTTTCTCCATACTTTCTCCTATTCTTTTACTCTTTCTCTCACTCCCTCCCCTCCCCTCATATAAAATAACTTTCATTTTGCTCTCTTGACTTCCCCATACTAAGCATGGTCTATCGTAGCATGTATTATGCATAGCGCAGCACAACCTTACTCGCATTCCAAAATGTTTCACGACCTCTTCCTCCTCCCTCCCTCCCTCCCTTTCTCTCTCCTCATACGCAAACCAGCACAACAACAGAGAGTCTAACAACACACACACACACACATACACAATTCAGCCCTCTAACCTAAATCGCTTTTCACCGTGTACAGCGGTAGGTTCAGTCGTCCTGTTTTAAATTAAACTTTTTCCCCTCTTCCTATGCTGCCCAACTCTCCTTTTATTATAATGAAAATTTCTTCTTTTTCACTACTTCTGTATATTTCAACTAGGCTTTTTTTTAGTGAAAATTTTTTTAAAAAATTTTTCCATTATTCTCCATGTACTACGTGTACGTATTTTTTTCCATTTTCATTTCTACAAAACAAGGGAGGACACAAAGCATTTTATGAGGAAAAAAGATTATTATTTATTAGAACCAGGATTTTTTAAACTCCCATTACATAATTATAACCTGGATGATGAGCTGAGCAGAGACATTAAAACAACCCATTTTTTTACTTCTTCTCTCATTCCATTTCTACTCCTTTTCCTCCCTACCTTGTATTGCCTTACCTGGGTACGACTACACAACTCAATGGGGGAGCGGGGGAGGAGGTGGGTGGTGCCTCAACGCAAGTCATTAGTAAAGAAAACACTTTGCTCAAGAGATTTTTCTTTCCGTACCTATATACACACACACACACAAAGAGGAGAGGGGAAAAGACGGTAGACTAATCAATGAAACTACGGCCTTCCCTTCCATTACATCTAATCACAGGGATATCCTATTAAGTTTCATACTCATAGGCTCACGTACACCTCTTTCCTCCTCCTCCTCAACCTTCAAGTGGAAAGAGGAGAGAGAGAGAGAAAACAAAAATTCTGCACGACCGACGGTTGTTTTTCATTCCATTTTTTCCTTCTTTTTTTATCTATCATCTGTTTCTCTGCTGTTTTCCCCCCGTGTAATTCCACTACTTTCTAAAAATATGGTAGGCACTTTGGAAAATATGTGTAGTCGTGTAAGAGGGCCTTACGCACACAAGCATTTACATAAAGAAGATTATTGGACAAAAATAATATTATGGAATGATTGAGACTGCGTTTTGTGATGATCTTTGAAGACTTAGCCCTCTGGACCAAAAAATAGAGACTGTACATTGAGAAGGAATTAGGATGGTCCACGGTACGGTAGTAGTCCAGAGTCCAGTCAGTATAAGAGATTGAGGGAGAGGAGTGCTAAGCCGACAGTGTAATCTCTGTAATTTCATTGAAATCTCATACATTCTCAATCTTCATCTCCTCTTCCTGGAATCCTCGCTCAATTGAAAATGAAGGTATGTGCAGTCCCCACGAACACCCTTGTACCCCTCGTACATGCATTCATCCATGAATGTACAGAGTAGTGTAGTGTGGGTAATTGTGAGGCAAAAAACCTCCCTTTGTTCATATAGATTCCTGCAGGGCAGTGGCGAGTAGAGATTCAGACTAAAAGTAAAGTAACCAACTCCCTCGTATTGATTTTGGAAGAGGATTCTTCTTTCTGTGTGTGTGTATGTGTGTGTCTGTATTTGTTGAATGTACGTACAGAGGACAGTGAATAAAAGGAGAGAGGGGTGAATTGTGAATTCAATGTTAGTGCAGTGTATGTAAAGGTGAAATCAAAGAAATTCGGTTCTTTCCATGACGATCCAAACTCCCAATTTTCTAGAATTTTCAAACTCTCCCAGGTCCCTTTCTCCTCTTCCTCTTTACATGTGTACATTTACCGTGGGGGGAGTGTAGAACGTGTTGTAATCGAGAAATTGCATTATAATTACGATTATTGATGGAGAGTCTACCTGGCCAGTTTACCTAGTGAGCAATTTGGGGTCGGTGTAGGAGAAAGGAGAAGTTGGAATTGGAAAAAAAAGAGCGAGACAGGGCTACCACTACTACTACTACATAGGCTACTGGGAGAAAGTTGGGTGGAAGGAGAAAATAGGAATGAGAGAGTTTATGGGTGTAAGAGAACTGTTTTTCACACACACAGGAGAGAATGAGAAAGAGTGGAAGAGAGTGTGTGAAGATCAGTGATTGGAATATGTTTTTGAATTGAATTTGGACTTTGGAGAGAAAGGAAAGAAAGAAAGGGAGAAACTTTCTTGTTCTACCCAAGGTTTTGTTTTTACGACCGTTCAGGTGATCTTCTATAATAGGTTGGTCTGCTTGTGTACAAGATGTTACCTCAAATCCTCATTTTCCAAAGTAAAAAAAGAAGGGGAAAATAGGAATAGATTGGTAGCAAAAAAAACAAAGGAAGAAAAAGGCTGGAAATTTGAATCTCCAGCTCTGAAAAGAAAGTTGAAATGATTTAGGATATTCAATTTCCAAGAAAAAGGACATGGCAGGCATTACATGGGCATTAGTAGTTCTGTTCGATTGAGCTGAAACTTTGTAGGGAGCTTCCTGAGACCTCCCTGATCAACGTTTAAATGGACCACTTTTCGGGCGATTGCTTCCTTTGACTTCCAGAGGTCAAAATGTGACCGATGTGTATAATGATGGTAAAAAGGTTTTTAGTTGCCTAGCCATGCAATGCTTATGAAAAATTCTGAAACTTGGCTTAACGTTGCCTCTCTCTTTGCCTCAAAAATTCATATAGTGATCACAGTGAGATCTTCACTACCTTGACCTCCAGGGGTCATTTTGGGGTCATTTT
>WJFB01002236.1:0-21009 GCA_009870185.1 Pygmarrhopalites habei
AATGATGGTGAGAATCGCTGGGAGTGAGAAAGAGAAACAGGAGGAAAAGTTCCTTTTCCACACTCACTATAGCTTCAAGCAGTATTATTTTTTCTTTCTTTCTCTCCAGCGGCTTTCTCTCACTCTTTAACTCTGTATATGATTTTTCTTTTCTTTCTCTCTCCTTTGCTACATATACAGGTACTTTCTTTCCACGAGCAATGTTTTTGCACTTGTCGTTATTTTTAATGTGTTTTCTCCCTCCCGTCTCCCGTTACACACCTTTCCTTCCTCAGCTCCTCAGTACCAGTTCTTCCCTCCTGGCTGGCTCTTTCTCTCACTCACTTTCTCTTTCTCCCTGTCTTTTCTTCCTTGTTCAATTTCCAACTCACTTCCACTCTCCACTCGCATTCGGTCCTCCTCTTCTCCAAGTGTTCATTTTATATTCAAAGTGTCTCTCACTATTTGGGATTTTTTTCTTCTCTCTCTCTCTCTTTCTCTTTCCAGGAGAAGAGATGACGTGAGACGAGAGAATAGGTTAGAACAGAACACAGACAGTGAAAACTGTTTACTTTCTCTTCTCGGATTTTCCCATACACACTTGACAATCCTTTCGTCGTCGGAGACACACACGAAACACACGAAACGATGAAGGGTTTTTGGAGGCCGTGTCGTATTATTTTAATTACAAATTAGTAAATTGTCCATTCACTAAAATAAATACACTTACGACCATCACACACACAAGCACCAAAATTAACCCCGCACAATTTTATAGAAAGTTCTTCTATTTTCCTTGTGCTTTTCTTTCAATATTCTACTTTCATTTCACATATCCACAAATACACAGAAAAAAATCTTTTCTCTCCAATGTTCAACTTGGACGCTGCTCACTCGACTCTGACGAAACTGGTTTTTCGTGGTACAAAAAAAATCCCAATTTTCCAAACCAAAGGGATGCCCCGTCAACCAAGTCAGTGTAGTAGTAGTCTTGTTTCTCCCTTCTCCTCCGTCAAATTTCCCAGAGAGAAAGGAATGAAAAGAAAATTTCCCGATGGAATTACACAGAGACTATGTAGTTTGTAGTAAAAGTAGAAGACGGTGTGATGTGTGTGCGTGTTTTTGAGAACCTCACGACGTGCGCTAACCTTACTCACTCCACTAACTCGACTCAACTGAGGGCAGTGAGTTTTCACTCGTTGACGCTGCTTCTCCCTCCTTGGCTTCTCTCCCAGTCTTTCCCTCTTCCAGTCTATCTCTGTGTATGTAGGGACAGGAAAGGAGTATATACCCTTCAGATAGGGTGATCCCTTGTACAATTGTGTATAAACTTATGTAAAGAGAGAGAGTGAGTGCCGTACATACAAATGGCATACGCTGCGCCGCTGTTGGGCATATAATAAATTTTTGGAAACCTTCTATAGCCATCCCTCCCTAGCTTATTCTATACATGCACACACACGATACAGATGGAGGGGAGAGGAAAGGGAGAGTGTGTGTGTGCTATGCCTACTCAGTTTTCTCCGTACGTTCCACTTATAGTCACCCATTATTATGTAGCTAACCATTGCATTGTAGCTCAACTGTTGTCTACTAGTAAATAAATATACATTGTTCCCTTGTACAATTCATCCCTCCCTTCAGTCCAACTCTCTCTCTCTCTCCTGTACGTGTGTGTGTGTATTTTACAGTCTACACATCTCTCTTTCTTCTCGTCTTTCTCCTGCCAACCCTCTCTCTCTCTCTCTCTTGACAATGTAGATATATAAGATATTGTACCTAATGTAGATTCTGGTGTGTACAAACTTGGATTCTTCTTCTTCTTTCGGTGTACTTCTTTGGCTCTGTGATGTGGTGTATTCTTCCACTGTGTTAAATGTGTTGCTTTTCCCATGCGAGTCCATTGCAATGAGATAGCATCGTGACTGTTGGAATAGAGTGTGTGTGTGTGTGTGCAGAAAAGGCTAACCCTTGGCCTTTATTGTACAAAACCTTGATTTTACCGTCATTCAACTTTTTTGGCTGGCTCGACTTTGTTTTTTATATTTTTTTTTACAAGGGACGTGACCACAATTTCCCGGGTTTCTCTCTTTTGAGGTATGTACGGAGTTGATGGGGGATGTGAAGGGATTTTGTCTTGTTTTCCTCACAACTTGAAAAGACTTTGTGGTTTTCATTGCGTTGAAGGGGGACTACTACACGAAGATGGGAGAGTGTAACTGGAATTCATGATTTGGGGATTATACACAGAGATGGTTTGCATGATTGGCGGGATCTGATCGTCAGTAGATTTTCAAGAACAATGCTTCTTCCTTCTAAACAGAAAACATGACAAGCGAAGGAGAAATCTTCCAAATAAGAGTATCCTCACGGTTCGGCAAAACACTAAACGGCGTCCAAGTCCCGCAATGGATTGTAGTGTAGATTGAATATAAAAAGTACCATTGTAAAATACATTTCTCTCCCTTATTCCATAAAAATTGTCTTAATTAATATTTATACCTGTAACCCTCCAAATTCCCCGCACACAACGTTTTCTGATCTCAAATTCCCTACCCAAAGAATGACTTTCCCTTTACCAAAAATTCCCCCAGAAAAAGTCGAGCTAATCTCCAAGATTTTGAAAAGAAAAAAAACTGTTCCAAAATTCCCTCCTCTTCATCGTTCTTCATCATTTGGGTCTGAAATTGTAACATTCTCTCTTACACACACACACACACGCAGAGGGAGAGAGAGAGTCAGGAGGACGCTGGAGACTTGATCCTAGTACATTTTTAATTTTAGACGATCCACATGGAGATGGAGAGAAAGCTACTGACGATAATCAAGACGCAGGATAGAGAGAGAAAGCAAGAGAAATACGCACAGAGTGAGAGTCAGAAAGGGAGAGAGAGCATGAAAAGCACATCTATCTGTTTCTCTCTATATTGTACAACTCCTGCACTACCCCGAGATCACATCAGGATGCTCCTATGTTTCCTCACATAAATCATTTTACACACACACAGTCTCACACCCCAGCACCAGCAGAAGAGAGAGAGAGTGAGGGAGAGAGAAAACACATCGTATTGCCTTCCATAACACAACAACACGACTCATAATTTTATATAGCAAAAGTCTTTCTCCCGTCCTTGGAACTAAACCGCTGGAGCCGCCGTCCTGTATGTCGGGTGTGTGTGTGTGTGCGTGCAGACTTCAACTACATAACAAGACACACACCAAAAATCCAAAATTCACAGCTCTAAAGTCTCGGTTGTTTTTCATCCATTTCCCTGTCTACAATGTGTGTGTGTGTGTGGCCGTCTGTTCCTTGTCTCCATATCCCAATTCACAGTATTGTGCCCGCCATCCCTCCACACACACACACATAAACTCACAGATCTCTGTACTGTGTACAGAGGAACGTAGGGAGAAAATACACACACGTAGTGTTTTATACTTTCCCCACTTGATCCTTTCCCTCCTCCTCTTGTCTTGTTTTATATACGAGTCCCTGTCATAATGTTAAGCCCTTATTCCAACTTACGACATTCAACTGTTCATCCCCCTCTCTCTTTCCCTCTTAACGACTATACTCCCTACCACCCATACACACACACACAGTCTACCCTCAAAAGTAAGTTGGCAATAATTGCAATGGCAGAAACAAATAAAAAGCTCCCCACACATCCATGTACACACACACGTAGGACCATGATACTCTCCCTTTATGAAGCTTTCTCTCTTTCACCCTCTCCACAACAAAACAGAGACTACATGTATGTCTGGTGTTTGTGTGTGTGGAAAACCCTCTCCCTCCAATAACTTGTCATTCCATTCATGGCGGAAGAAGATGAATTTCCATGACTCTCTACACTGTACACAATAATATTGTTGTAACATACGTTCTCTCTTGTAGTGTACACAGTACACACACATGTATTGTTTCGTGTGTGGAGAGGGGAAAGAAAATAAATAAAAAATAGTCAGAGTCATTTTTCCGGGGGAAAGTCAGCCACCGAACAAGGGGAAGAAAATGTTGCATTATGAAGAACGAGAGGGGAAGAGAGATGCCAAGTCGAGGGAAAAGAGCAGAAGCGCTCCGTTTGCGGGTTTTTAAAAATCCAGAGAAAGAAAATTTTTCAAAAGACTTTCTCTCTCTGGTTCTTGGTTACTGGTTGACCTGGATGACCTATGTCTGGAGTCGAGACAACTGTGTGTATGTCAACTCGGAGTCATAAGAGAGTGTATTATGAAAATTTCATATGACTCGAGGAGGAGGAATGTGGGAAGGCTTGGTATTAAGACAAAATGGTAAAGGGGGCCAAGGTAGACCGAGAATGGCCCACACAGAGATACTACACACACACCAGCACCAGCAGCAGCAGCAACGTTAGAAAGGAAAGAGAAAGTACCAGTGGTTCATAGATCTTCATGTCTCTCGCTGCATTATACATGGGATGGAGAATTTCGACGTGCATACTCTCTCTCTCTTTTCTACTCCATAGTCTCGTAGAGTTGGAGGAGACGTTGGCTCTGACTTTGGCTCCCTGACTCGGATTTCGGAAAGAGAGAGAGGAAATCCCGGATTCGGATTTTCATTTGATTGCACACAACCATCGCATCATAGCCCATCCTTCTAGGTTGTGTGTGTGTGTGTGTGTGTATGTGAAGGGTTGCCTTATAATTTAATGGTCAGGATACAGAGTTATGTGGAGGGTAGGTTTTGGGAGGATATAGAGACATGTATTGCTTTCTCCACAGTCTAGATTTAGATTTTAATGCTAATGATAATGGGAGGAATGGCTCTGCTATATCCTCTCCAGAGTATAGGTAGGTCTTCGTCGTCCTCCTCCTTCTTCTCCACCTCGAGACAGTACAGCACAGCAGTGTGCGTGTGTGTGTGTGTATTGTACAATGGAGGAGACGGCAGACTCGGCGTGTGTGAAAATTGAAATGGATGCTTGCCGCAATGTAATCTGACTTTATGAATAATAATCGCTGGCGGGGGAAAGGAGGAGAAAGTCAAGGTACGTACCTTTCTTTTTTGTACTGTGTGTTCAGTGTACAATGTGTGTGGAGGAGGGAAGAGAGAGAGAGAGGAGGATGGAGGGGAAAGATTTGGAATTTTATGTACCCAGAGGTACTTTGTTTGTGTACACTCCATATAAAGGCAGAAAGGGAGGAGGTAGTGTGTGGGATTACAAATTTTAATTTAATTACTCTTTCTTCTTCTTCTTTCTTCCAGGAGGATGAGGAGGAGGAGTTGTGTGGTAGAGGTATGCAGGTGGACTTTTTGTCTCTCAAATGAAAGTGTATGGTTTTGGGGGAGATGGGGGGGGATGATCTGGACCCGGGAGTTACCTCCTAATTTATGAGGAGGAAAAGGAGATGCGGGTTAAACGGAAATTAATTGTGGAATTTTTTGTAGGTTCCTACTTCCTTGGATGCGCAGAGAAAAAGATTAAAAGACGCAATTCTTTGAAATTTGATGAATGAGGGGAAGGGAGGAGGAGAAGAGGCAGTGATTAAGATAATAGGGAGTTCAAATTTACATTCAGTAGAATTTTTAACAGGATTTTTTAATGGGATTTTTTTCAAAATATTCTTGTCATGTGATCTGTTTATTGTGGACAAGGATTTTTATATTAATTTGACTGATCCATATTTTAGTCAAATATTGACAGTCATTTTAAAATAAATTTTAACGAAAAGAAATACACACAACAACTAATTCAACAACAACTTGCAAATGTCTTTCACCAAAAGAGGATTGAAATGATAGAGTGGCGTTGAAGTCCAGCAACGGAAATTGACTGGCTTTCCCTCTTCCCAATATTTTGTATCCTCATCAAAATCAAAGTAATTCACAGTAAAACTGGGATTCCTCCTTCTAAGAGAAACACCTGACATTTAACCATCCCCCCCTCCACACACACACACACACACATAATAAATTCCTCCGAAAATAGTCCTTCTCAACTTGGAAAAACAGAGTCACCACAAATACAACAGTATTTTTGGTGAATTGACGTTGGCATACATTGTAAAGCCTGTTTAGGTCCGGTCATTAATTGTGGACATAAAAGTACAATACTGTTTATGTGTGCTTGGCGTGTGTGTGTGTGTGATGGTTATAATCCTGTGAACATGGTTTGTAAAATCCCAGGTCCCCACCATCGCCATCGCCACTAATATTATTATTATAGTGTTATGAAGTGCATCTGGTTTTTTTTAACTTGCTTCCTCCGACTTGTACCGTACAAGTCAATTGGCTATAAAAACTTTATATGATTACCTAGGACCTACCCACACACCCACACATACACACATGTGTGTGTGTTTGTGTTGGGATGGGAAAATTTTTACTAAGCCTATTTTTAAACGTCGAGATGAATTGATTTTTTCCATATAAAAAATAATTAAAATACAACAATAAATTTCCAATCTCTTCTTTTTCTTCTTCTTGGTAAAAGAACATCATTGACATTTACGGCTCACATGTGTTTTACGATAAATATCACATGCACAAACACACACACGACAAGAAATTGAAGGAGAACAGCAACAACGTGTGTGTCTATCTACTGTAAGAGTAGACATGTACTAAAAAAATTAGTGGCCTTGAGCCTCTGCTCACGATTTGGTTCCTTCCATCACAATTACAAACCCACACTACATAATTTTGTACATGATTGGAGTGTGAGGGTGTGTGTGCGTGTGTCAGGAAGAGAGTTAAGGTAGAGAGTGTATGACAGAATCAACTCATTTTACGTGTCATGGGATATGAGACAAGATCGTGCTACAATCAATAAAATCCTACAAATACACAAACGTGTGTGTGTGTGAAGTATCAACTAAGTTTGTATTTACTAGTCAGGTTTTTAAATTTTGGAAACTTGGATAATTGTGTAAGTGAATTTTATTATAATTTTACTATTTTATATTAGAAGCACTCAACTTTTAACTATTTCTCTGAGGGAGACTCGTACAAATTTTTTTGCAAGCTTTTGCGCAAAACCTGTACACTAATGAATAGAATAGCATTTTCCCCGGATTCTCTTCTTGGGTGCTTTTCCATGTTTTGACTTGTTAAATCTATTTATTGAATTAGGAGAGTCTCTCGATGATATCGATTAAGTCGTAATTAATACAGAGTTGGGCCACAGGACAACGTTTTCAACTTGTTCTGCTCCTTGTTTTGTGTAACGTGTGTGTAACGTGTGTGTGTGTGAGAGAGAGAGAGGTTGTTATTGTGTGGTCTGTGTGGACGTTGTATCATTTTTGAATGACAATATTTCATAACGTGTGTAGTGAGGAGATGGCCTTGCTGGACTAATTATGATAATAGAATATTCATGTTACTACATAATGGGAGAATACAGTGATAAGGAAAAGGGAAATCATGCAATTAAAAAACAGACAAAAATTCATTCATCATTTAATCTTTCCAATTCCTCGTCCATAGATTAATGTACATCAATGTACAGAGACTAGAGACACACGCATTAAAATGTCGTCAAAAATATAGTAGAGGATCAATACACAAGTTGTAAGTTGATCGTCTGGTCAAGTAGGATTTTTTCTTTACCTCTCCATACTTAATTTCTCAAGAATCTTCTTCTTGAGTCTTGTTTACAGCATCAAATTCCACATTCCAATTTTTTCACTTCCACAGTCCCTCACATTCAACTTTTGTCAAACAGACACACACAACACACGAGAAGACAATTTTGATTTGAATTTCATGAGAGGATTCTTCTCCTTGGTTCAAATTTTCTCTTCTTGGAATTCTATTTGATCCTGAGATTGAAGAGTAAGAAAAAAATTTCTATTTTGTAAATTAAAATAGTCTGTGTCGTTCTCAGTTATTCTCCTCAGATCTGAGGATGTGTATTTTGTCAACTGCATTTTTTGCTTGGTTTGGTTTAGAGTCAGGGAATTCCTTTCGAGTTGTATTTAATCCCATATAAAATATTTAACTATTGAGAGGCCATATCAAATTATTCAATTCAGATTAACAAAATAGTTTACGGAGCAAATAAAGTTAATCCACATCCGCTTTTTGTCTGCGCACCTCCTACTTATCTAATTATTTGATGAGATGACAACATTTTTGAGCAGACATTTTCAATTTTGTCATTTTTTTGTGGGTGTAGGAATGACGTTGATTTTGCTTTCAATTCGCAAAAAGTGTGCACACATTATTGTCCCTTGACACGATGGACTTTGTAAAGTTTTGCATCTTTCTCGTTTTGTCCATTTTATCGGGGGGTAAGTTCTTTGCACTGATTAGTGTGACTTTGAACGACAAAATAAATATTATTATTTAAGTACTAAATTGTATGACTAATGACAATTGAATTTGGGACAGGAAATTGCAAGTCTAAAGGCTACCCGAAAGATATGTTGCCTGGAGAGGATGACTGGAAATCCTGGTCGCGTGAAGTAATTTTATTTTTAAGAAAAACAATGATTTGCAAAAAGGGAGGACCTTTTACAAAGGAAAGCTTTTTATTTTCCAGGAACTGCAAAAACAGATGAGTCCTAGTCAATGGAATCCAAAATTGACACCAGATCAAGTCATTGAACAATACATGGAAATTGGGACGCGTGGTACATCCCTACAAAATTAATTGTTATTAAACAAAAAGGAAAAGGTGTCAAAAGTATAAAGATATATTGGATTTTCTGTAGAGACGGATGAGTCGAGAAGGAAACTGGAACACACACTTGACATTCCGTATGGACCCCTACCTCTGGAAAAATTTGATGTTTATGGAACGAACCTCCCGGACAATGCTCCGATTTTATTCTGGATCCATGGGGGTTACTGGCAAATCAAGGGGAAGGAATTGGCAGGGAATTTTGCTCAACTAGCCTACAATTCCGGATACAAAACAATTGTCTTTGGCTACACTTTGGCCCCTCAAGGTAAAATAAGGCAAAAATAAGACTGAATGAATTTACTAAGAAGATGAATTTTTATTTACTTTTTGTCGAAAATATTAATATTCACAGCCACTATCGAGAAAATACAACAAGAAGTCCAAGAAGCTTTGAAGGTGGCTCTTGCAAAATATCCGAATGCACATTTCATTGTAGGAGGACATTCAGCTGGAGGTCAACTGGCTGCAGGGCTTTTATTTGGAGAGGTCAAAGTTCCACAATTGTTGAAACAACTCAAGGGGTTACTCCTTGTCTCTGGAATATTTGATCTGAGGTGAGAAGTCCAATAATTGCTTCCATTGACCTAGGTCAAAAAGATAGAAGAAGGAATGTCACAAGAGAAGTGTTTGACTTGGACGCCACTTGCTAAAATTTGTACTAGTGACAGATCTATGTAAGACGTTGGACTATCTTAATGATGTGAACGGCGTCAAAGTCACACAATTTTCCTTGTGAATTTACCTCCTTATATCTCTTGATCTCTTTTTAAAAAATAATTTTAATTTAATTTAATATAATAAATTTCGAAATTACAAAAAATACAATTGCAGGCCAGTGGTTAACACAACAATGAATGACGCACTCCATCTCACTCTGTAAGTCCAATACATTTCAAAAAAATAAATATCTGATGAATTTAACAGATCAGATTTAACAGAAAATTTATCAAATTTTGTCGGGTAGACACCTAATAGTTGGATCACAGTGGCTCAATTAAAATAATAATTTACAGAGAAAATGCTCAATCCTTGAGTGCCTTGTTCAACACCATAAATCCCGTGTGGACTTCAGTCGGACTGAAGAATTGTATAATTGTTGGGAATTACGACTCACCCGAATTCAAAAGACAAACCCAAGGATTTGTTGAGCAGTTGAAAGGGGATTTGGAAGTCAAATATTGGGTACAACAATTTTTCACATTTACATTCTGTTTTGGCACACTTATCTAAATTGCATTTCCATAATATTTAAAGGTGTCGTTGGATGACGATCATTTTGAGATTGTGGAAAAATTCAATGATGTGTCAACAGAGGCTGGGAAAACACTCAAAGAGTATCTGACCAGTGTGCAGAGGATAAAGGTAACACATCATCGTCATGTCAAATTACAGAGTCCACCCAAATAATGATTGAGATCATAATATCTTTTTACTATTTTGATTCTTAATTCTGATATTACTTATATAGTTAACGGGAAGCACAAGTACAAATCTTTTTTACGGAAGTTACGTCCTACTTTCAATAATTCCTCTCTTATTTTTCCTTTGAATTTGTAATTTTCAAAAATTTCTGTTTGCAAAGAGACGAGAGTAGACATTTAAAAAATTAATTAACTAATTTGTGTGTGTAACTGTAATGCCTTCTCAGTTTCAACAGAATGACGTCAGTCATCTTTAATTTTTAATTCTAGTGACGTACTTGACTTGGTTATACTGTCGTCCTTGCGCTATTAATAATTTTTAGTACCGGTATAAAGGAAAACTGAAAACCCCTAAAAAGATTTTTGGCATAGATTATTTATCCCTAGCTTTTCCCCTTCACAACTCCCGAATTTCCCAAAAAAGAAAAGGATGGAGACTTATAAGATTCTAGATGTTGATTAATAATTTACTTTTATAGTACATAATATAGACTTAATTAAAGTATCCCTTCATTTTGTAGAGTATGTGTACAGTGTGACTGGATTTTTGTACATATTTTGTAAAGAACATTAACACCAGAAAATGGACTGTGATGCAATTAGGATAATTTAATTGAAAACTGGATAAATATTTTGAGCGGCCTTGTGTGTACCTTGAGTACAATTGTAATAAATGTCCAGCCGCTGTGTACTTATGACTGGTTGATGAGGAATCAGAAACAGAATAAATAAAGAGAATCGAATTTTCATGTCATATTATTTTACCTGAGAAAAGGGAATTCGGGGTATTGTATAAATATAAAGGTATGTATATCCTGTACTTATGTATGCATATACCAAGTGTGCACTCATTTATAATTACACGGTGTGAGCCACTGACTCAATTAAGGAAGCCATGGGACTCTGGCTCTATGTAACATTTTGTAGGTATATATAGTCCAGTTGTAGTGGTTGTGGTTGAGTCTACACAAGTTTCTCATGACATCATCCAGTCCGTTCCTTGTAATTATATCCTGGAACCGTTCTTTCAAGAGGAATGTCCTTCTCCATATACAGTAATGCTCTACACAGCTACACAATATACTTTCAGCACTCTAGGATTTCCAATTGAAAAGGAAACTCAATTGTACTTAGTCAAAAAGTTCCCCTTCTCTAGCCTCACCCAACAACAATATTTTATATGACTTCATTTATCCTCTTTCTCACTCTGACACAGAAAAAACCCTCCTTTGTCCATTCGTAGAACTGGGGTGTCAAGTTGGAATGCATGACAATGTATTTATAATATATGTACTTATGTTAATCCATTTTTAGGCACACTGCTTTAGTAAACTCCAAATTTTGATTGGAGGTTCTCCAGTGATATGCACTGCTGGAGTTGCAGATCTGCGTATTTGAGTGGAGAAAAGAAAGGTCCTGTGCATTTTTTGCATAAAAAAATTTGAAAAGGCCAAAAACACTCGCAGCTAAAGTACTCAGTAAAATGTACAAATGTCAAAATGACGAATCTGAGCGACAAATAAATAATCTTTTGAATCGCACACAATGAAACCCATCTGTTATAGATTGTCTGCACTGACCAGTTCAAACCATACGAGCGGCGTCCAAGTTTAACAATTTGTAAAGCGTCTCTCAATTTTCAGTTAAATTGGTTAATTCCTTTTTCTGGATAATTTCGCACAGGTCAGTCAAAAGATGTTTAAGAATAAAAAAATGAGAATTCTTGGCATATTTCCCAATCTCTTCGTCTCTTTCTACATATATAAAACGAATTTAAAACACCATTTGGTTTGTCAATGACCTCAGTCAACAAAGTTTAGATTGGTTTTCATCACATGTGACTCCCGCGGTCAATAACAAGAAAGTAGAATATTTGTGTCAGTGGTTCTTGAAGGTCACCACACTGACTGCAGAAAGTGGTACATATTTTGAGTGTGGGTAATTCTTTTTACAACAAAATTATGTCATCGTACGAGCGCAAACTTTTCCTCCACGATTTCCACGAATTAAATGAGATCAAGAAGAAGAAGTTATGCAAATTCTACGAAAATTAAAGGACATTCAATGCCAAATGATCACAGACTGCAACTGACATATTTTACTACTAATAATTATTTTGACATTAACTTGTGATTTCTCAGAACAATTTTCCCCCCAAGAAACTACACCAAATTTAGACTAAGATAGGTCAAAATATAGTAAATTTACTATCTTCCTCGAACTTATTTTTAGAACCACTCAAATTGAATCATCATAGGAGTCAAAAGTATTTCAATTAAGAATCAAATCTCGTGAGATCCCTTCTTTGGCTAGAATCCATTCTTAATTTCCCAAAATCGACTTTCTCAAACGTTTTGGACTCTGGACTCTTGTAGTTTTATTCATTTTATAACTTTACTACACATTTCTCTTCGCACAGAATACAGCATAACTTTCACTCGACTTTCTCTCTGACATTTCTTTAAGAATCATACAATGAACACATAATTCTATTTTTAAAAAATATAAAATCACAGGACAATTCCCTTCACTTTTATTTTCAGGCCAAAACCGTGAATCTCGCTGCCTGTCCAGTACTACTTTCTTCCGGATCCCCCACTTTGAATGACACGTCCCTTGACCCTCTCCTCTTCTTCCCTTCTCTCTCCTCCTCCTCCTCCCATTCCATCCTTACAGCTTGCAAGGGCCTCCCAGGGAAGGCAGCATTTTCAATAATCACGGATTTCCCATCCTGCCATATAAATTTGAATTCCAAATGATCCTTGTCTTTATCTAACATGGCGACTGTATTAAGGGCATCTCCTTCTCCTGCAGGGACATTGAGGTAACCTTCGTTGAGACCATTCTTTGCAATCCAGAATCCATTATCCTGATAGATGAATTGCCACATCCCTGCATAAGACTCATTGTACGTCTTGTACTTTGACCCGTACACTGGATACTTGAAACTTTTTGGTTTGTCATATTTTGACTGGATCACATCTCCACGGATGTGTACTTCAAGTCCTCCCTCTTCAGCCAAGTCTTGAGCCTCTTGGTCTATTTTCTTGACCACGTAGTGTCCACCTCCACCTGAACCGTGACCTCCTTTTTTGGGGGCAGGGGTTGTCGGCAAGGGTGTAGTAGAGGGTGTGGGTGGAATATAATTTTGAAAATATATTAATTTGACATTGAGTCCACTCACAACTGCTTTAGCAAGGGGAGGGAGAATGGAATTCCCTTTGGAATTTACTCCATAATTTTTTCGGATATAGTGAGCCAATATGAAAATCTCGGATCCATCCCAAAGATTTTGTGGAGAGTTGAGGATTTGATAAATGAGTGTTTCGTAAGCGTAAACTTTGTACTCTTTGTAACTCAATTTGTGAACAAATTTAAAGATTGGGATGAGATGAGATTTGTTTCGACCGTACGCGAGAACGATGACAGAGTCCAAGTAGTCCATAAGGAGATCTTCGTCAAAAGTATGTCGTTCTAAAAATGTCCAGTGGAGACTAGCCTCATTGAACTTTTCCTGTACTACTAATTGCGCTGTTCTTTCCAAGCGAGCTGAGATGTTGTGCATCTTGGTCAAGTGATGGACCTAATTAAAAGATTATATTTTTTAGTTGAAGGATTTTTAACTTAATTTTTAACTTTCAAGAATTCACAGTTCAACTAAGACAATAAAGGGACATTCTTGAAAAAGATGACATTATCATGTCACAGAATATGAATGGATTACTACAGGAAATTCGGGATTAGTTCCATTTTGGCTGAGACTTGGAAAGAAATTTTCCAGATACCAATAGGTCAAATGCCAATATTTGTTTCTCAGAAAAAATTGTAACACTTCGACGCCACTTCATTTTATTTGTGAAGGGATTTTCACATTATGATTTTAAAGAGTAATGGTTAGCCAATAAAATCAAGTGGCGTTGAGGTTCACCAAATTTTAGCTTTTGGTTTGCGGTAATCAGTCTAATTTTCCTTGAAAATAATCATCAGGAGGGATTTCAATTAAGTTAAATTATTTTTCATAGAATTGTACAAATGTTTGTATAAAGGGGAGAGATCGTACTGGATTGTAAATGGAATTAAAAGAGAAACGGATAAAGAGAGAGCAAGTACATGATGGTAAACTTTTGAAACAGAATTAGCCAAGTTGTCGTGCATTTCACGTAAATCCTTCAGCTCCGCTTGATGCTGTAATAAATCATCCACATCCATTCATTTACTTAGTTTTTGTTTTAATAATTATTTCATAAAATAATATGAAATCTTTCATGAGAACTCACTTTCCTGTGCAAAGAAGACAATCCAGTATTCAAAGACTCGTTGGCAATCTCTTCAAGCCAGTCCAACTGTTGTCAGTATTGAATTAAAATTATTTATCATAATTTTACGTGATCTTATCATCTTATGTAAACATTAAAATATCTTACTCTATTCTCCATCCTCGCCAATTTGTCATTCACTTGTTCCGAAAATTCTGCTTGTTCTCTTTCCAACTCTTGGAATTTGTCTTGAAGCTTCAATTTTCAAAAAGAAATTATTCCAAATATAAACTTTATTCGAATTTTTTATTGTAAGTCCACTCACTTCGTCCGTCACATTTTTGAGAGATTCCAAAGAAAATTGAGTCGACAGTTCCTCCTCTTTTGCATCCTCATCCTCTTTAACGTCTTCCATGGTTGTTGTCCCATTTTCGGAGCTACACACAGTCACAATCATGATGGATATGGCTAAGTAGGTCAGGAAGATCCGGGAACACGGATTTAATTGGATTTTAGACACTACGTGGAGTCTCATTCTTAATTATTAATTTTTTAAAGAAAAAACAATAATGTCTTTTTCTTCTTCTCGATCAAGGAATGGAACTGAGGTGGATAAAAAACAGAGATTGTGTTCCTAGTTAAATCCTAGTTTTACATTTCAAGTATTATTCATCCACATATGGACTGCAGTCTAAAAATTAATCTTTTAATTCCTACAATTCCAATCCCAACTGCGTCCTCCTCCTCTCTCTCTAATAATTATAATTAGACATTTAAAATGCAGTACAAGTTTAAAATGTAAATAGGTACTTGTGTATTGCTTGTAAGTAGCCTTGTCCTTTTAATGGATTGAGGCATTTGTTTTGAAGATTAGAGAGAGGGGAACAGAAGGGGAGTAGTTGAGTACACAAGATTACAAGGAGAATTTGTCAATAGAGAGAGAGAGACTACAGGGTCCTCCATTACTTTTCCAATTTTTTTGTTATATTTAAATGGAGTAAAGGCTAATAGTCCACTCTCCCCTTTAAAAATTGGACGGGTAACTTCGGTGTGTTTATCCAGACTCCAACAAAATGGGTTTTACTGAACAGGTTCTTCAGAAGATGTAATAAATAATTGGGAATATTATTTTCCAAACATTAATAAAAGTGAACCTACTTTTTTTGTAATTAAATTAAGGAAAGGATCAATTTCATTTGTTGTGAAGAGAGAGAAGGGGAAATAATTAATTTTTATTACAAGTTTTTGCCGTCCAAAGGATTTTACCAACTCATAAGTAAAAGTAAAGCTACCTTTCTAGACTATTTAAGATTCTTTTCTGGAGGAAGTTGGTATTTGCGTGTAGATTGTAATTTTTTACGGGGAGAGAAAGAGAGTCTTTGAAGGTTAATCCAAGTTGGGACGTTCGTTTGTCATCTTTCCACACACAGAGAGAATGGAGAATTGTGGTTTTACCTAGTTTGAGTGGAGGGAAATGAAAATGGGAGAATTGCACGCATTTAATTTATTTGTGAATTGGGGGATCGTAATTGTAGCCTTCTCCAACAAGAATCTTGTTGCCAACTTTTTTATTGATGTCTCACACACATGTTACTCTCTCTTTCTCTCTCTCCACACACACACACACATTGAACTGGCCAATGACCGTAATTTATTTTGAACCCCATTTGGACTCCACTTATAAATTATTGTTATTAAAATTATAACCTGTCCATAGTATGTGTAGAGTGTGTGTGTAATATTTACACACACACACACGTCCATGTAAAAGTAGTTGGCAATTATGTAATACATGCATGCGAAAACTAATAAAAGGAGTAGGAAATTCTGTGTGTGCTTCTGACTCAATTAAAATTTAGTAATTTGACCTCTCTGACTTTCAAACCTGGGCTTTTAATTATTTTTTCTTTACCAGTCCACAGTCATTTCATTCAATTTGACCAGAATGAATTGATATACTTTTATTTTTAAAAAACGCTAGAGAAATGAGGAACTTCAACGCCGTTTGTGTTTTTCTACTCTTCAATGGTTTTTTTCTACAGTTCTCAGTAGAGGAACACTAGGCGATTTTTTTGTTATTGACCTGCTTCAAGTTGACCTTATGGCATCATTCTTGACTCAAGGTAATTCTTACGGTTAAAAAGTTGACAAAAAAGGTTACGAAATCTGGTTTTGGCATCAACTTTCTTTGTCTAGTTAATTGAAATCAAATAAATCTAGTTATTTAAGCAAGTTAGTTCTCTGTGTATTTTTTAAACCTCACAACAATCCAGAATTTTACATTTTATTTTAGAATAAGTGGTCAAGACACTGTGTGTGTGTGTGTGTTGTTGGGTCACGTCAGTCCACCGTCCTGCACTCAACATGCCATATCCTCGTTCAACTTCTATCAAAGGGAAAAGCCTGGACAAATATAGGAAATAAATTAAACTTTCAACCTCAAAACTTTCTCTCTCTTCCTCTCTCTTTTCAATATGTACATACCCGTCATTCCATCATGAGAGAGGAGAACATGCATCACACCCTCACTTCCTCTCTCCGTGTGTGTGTGTGTGTAGTGTGTGTGTGTGGAGGGAGACGGGCGGCATGGACATTTCCAGACAAAGTGGAGACACAGACATTCCTATTCATGCTTTGCATTCTCACAAAAAGTAAAATCCTTTTGATACATTCTATCCTTCCTCCATTTCCTGGACACTTGACCAAAAATCGTGACTTGTCAAACCACGTGCCGGCACACACAGGCACATACACATCACTGAAAAAGGGAGAAAGAGAAAGCTTGGATTTCTTCCAACAATTCATTTTACTAACAGTGGAGAACATACAAAGTCTGTTAAAAATCCTCTAATTTGACTAACACTCAAAAAGTCCTTTTTTGGACATTTTTATGTACATTTATTATAATAACAAAATATTCAAAAATTTTAATTCAATCCCTTCGAAATTTCTCTACCTGTCACTACTTTTGTTCGCTCTTTTTATTTAGAAATAATTTCCAATTGTACAAAATCCACATCAAAATTTTGTAAAAAACCTGTCGAATAAAAAACATTCAAATCGAATTGTTCCACTTTCACTCAAGTCATCACAAAATTACACACAGAAAAAAAGAACTTTCACCATCATAATCGGAGCAAATAATTTGGAGAAAGCGTCTCTTTCCGCTCCCATCCAATTTTTTTTGTTGACAAGTGAGAGAGGAGGAGAATGTGACACGAATGCATGTATTTTTAATTCTCCATTTTTTTCTCCTTTCTCTCTTCACTGGAAAATCCTGACTTTCTCCATGTCCTTTCACTCTCGATCATCTTGAACATAACATATACGTGTGTACATGGTCTTTGGGCCCTGTATTTAAGATTTTGTGTATGTTTTTGTGTGGACACTACACAAACTGTATAAGAGGAGGAGGAGGGGAGGTGATCTCCAAATCTCGTGCTAGTCCCGCCTTTCCCCTCTCTCTCTCTTTACATTCATTATTTTAATGCTAATGATTTCTCTCTCCCTTTTTCTATACTGCATGGTATTTATATAAGTAATAAGAATGCAATGTAGTCCCTTTCAATCTGCATACACACATACTCTCTCTAATAATATATGATGGAAGGACATGGCACACACACTCTCTCTCCAGTCAATAGAACCGGAAATGCCTTTGTATGGACGGGAGTGAAAGAGAGGGGAGGAGGAGGGGCATGAAAAGAAAATGTTGGAGAAAAAAAGTCAATGCAATTCCTCTAAAGGAGAGGGAGAAAGTCATATAATTTGTTCATGTTCACGCTATATTGTGAACTGTGTGCCATTCCGGATTCGGATACACTATTCTTTCTCTATCCGAGTGAGGGAGAGTGACTGTGACTGTACAAATACAAGTTTTGGGCAAATAAATTGAAGCCCAAGGTTAGGAGGGAGATGGGATGGGGGGGGGGGGATGCAAAAAAATTTACGATTCCATTTCGCGAGGTTTTTTTTTCTCCTTATTTGGCTTTTGCTTATTTGGGGGAGAAAGTGGAGGGGAGTCATATCTCTAAACAATATTGACATTCAGTATATTAGATTTTCTCTTTTTGGAGATGGGGCTTGAGGAGGGGGGAAGATGGAAATGGCCAAATTCACCATTTAATTCTATGCTATTAAGTCGACTTTGATTCCCGACTCTGATATCATTTGATGTGAACTCATATTTTCCTTATTTACAACAAATGAAAAGAGATTCTCTCTCTCTCTCAT
The DNA here is from genome assembly GCA_009870185.1 of Pygmarrhopalites habei. Taxonomy (NCBI): domain Eukaryota; kingdom Metazoa; phylum Arthropoda; class Collembola; order Symphypleona; family Arrhopalitidae; genus Pygmarrhopalites; species Pygmarrhopalites habei. Next base: position 18,538 of record WJFB01002236.1, read on the forward strand.
GTTGGCTTTAGTGTCGTAAATTTGGCAGTCATAAATAAATAAATAATTTTAATTTGCACTCACCGTCACCATATTTTTTGACCTCACAAATTGTCATCAACACAACTGCAATAGAAAGTATGAGTGGCGTCAAAGTCAACAAGAATTGTAGGACCATCCATCGAACGTCACTGTACTTCTCTTTATAAAATTCTTTTAAAGGAGTGACTTGAAATATTTCGAGGAGAAAAAATAAGCGGAATTACAGTTAAAGATGCAAAACGTAAAATATGAAAATTAATTTGAAAATATATAGAAAGACACAAATTTCTTGTCATTTATTGTAGAAAGCAAATCTGACGACGATGAGGAAGCAGTAGATCCAGTCAATCGCACAAAAAGTGAGGAATAAAGTTCCCCGCAATGTCACGTCCGAGCTGAAAAAGAGTGCCATGTCAAAAGGAACGTTCGCCATGACCCCAATCCCAATATGGACTAGCAGCCACCATTCCCTCATCCGCCCATTAGTCTACATCATAAATAGTAATCATACACATTCCATTTTCTGGACACATCAGATTCCGTATTTTGATAATTTTACATGTTTGAGGATGAAGAGAATTCCAAAAACAATTTGTATAGCTCCGGCGACAATTCCCAAAATGGTGGCTCCCAAGAGACGTCCATTGTAACATCCACTCAATTCTCCGTCATCGATGGGTGCCACATACACAACTGAAAAGATGACGAGAAGAAACCCCAGCACCTAAAATTATCATATTTTTAATCAGTACAAAATATTACTTGCATTATAGGATTAAAAGGTCACGTAGAAAATTCCTGACCTGGGAAACTATGGAGGCCCATAAAGGGACCGGTTTGACGTATGTCTCAACAGGCTTTTCTCCTGAAAATTTCCCATGCGTAGAAGTATGGCCATGAGTCTCCATCGTCCTCGTCAAAGGTCAAATTGAATGTCCATTTTAGTGACCTCATTTTAAAAATAGGAACTGAAGAACTTTCCCAGAAAAAATTATCGAAGCAGCCAATGGATTTTTTCAAAAATATTAATTTTTGACAATTGTCAAGGCTCTACATAAATTTAGTTCGGAACTCTTTAAAGTGAACGGCCTTGGAATTTTTCTTAAGTGGAGGGCCTCGCCCACAAAAAGAACTTCTCCATCTTTTGAGAACAAAAGATGCAAAAGAATTTTGGTTCCCAGTCACTTGACACGTGAAGAAATGACCCGACATCCTTCGAATGAGCTTGATGACCCTTAGCAATGGCCGAATGTTTGTAAATTGAAGTGATGGAGATTCCAAGGCTTTGGCAGAGAGTCCTGCCCCGGGACACGACAGTCCTCCAGGATGAGGAAATGTACAATCCGTGTAGATGTTTCTACCTCCGTGGGATGTTTCCTCTTCGGAAAATCCTTCTCTGCGTCGCCATCCTTGGCTTGGTAAGCTCCTCCCCCTCTTTAAATCGGTCAATGACCTCATAAATTATTGAGTTTAAAAGTACTAATATAAAATTTTCTAGATAATTTACTTCATCCTTCTCATCCTCTCAGCGACCCAAATAACTTTGTACGAAGTCCATTGGAACCACCCACCCCTCACCCCCACCACGACTGAAAACTCGTCCAACTTCACCACAAATCCAAACACGACCACCACAGAAGATCCCACAACAACCGGACGCACACCTTGTGACATCTCTAACGGTGGAGATTGTTACTCCTCTTCAAGAAGAACAACAACTTGTCACCCCTGGGATGAGTGGTGCGATCCTCCCACCACTTGTGACCCCTTGTGTTGTGTTGTCCCAGGTGCCCCACCACCACCACTACTACAAGAAGAAGAACAACCACAACAACTACAACTACAACTACAACTACTACAACCACAACAACAACCACAACCCAAAGTAAACACAAATTCCAATTAATTAATCAAATTACATTTAAACTTAATATGAGATTATTCACTCCACATTTTTTAAACCAAAAATCTAGTTTCTCCTCCACTCCCATGGAACCAATTTGGATGGCGTATGATTTTAATTATTTCCAAAAATAAAATCCATCATGTAAAATTTGGAATGACCCGAATCTTCGAATGAATCTTTTTCTGGTGATTGTAGTGGGGGTTACGTCATAGATTTCTGTCCTCATCATCTCCATTGTTATGTGTATTGCTCACGCGTCCCTCATCATATCCAGCAGAGCGACTGTAATTATTTTTGTTAAAAAATCCATGTTCCCTAAAATATTATTCAGTGACATTCAAATTTTTTTTGTACTGAAAGGGGAAATACTGGTGTTTTATTCATCCTTGTTGCCTGTTTGTGGCGACAAATATTGCCATCTTTGAGTATTTTTATCATGAGAACAAAAACTTTTTCATCCCATTCTTCCTTTGTTGTCATCTTCCCCTGGAAATGCAGTCTGGCACACTGTCTCTAATTTGATCCTGACTACACCAAATTTGAGG